>BQNB010001396.1:8036-125865 GCA_026074375.1 Tanacetum coccineum | reverse complement strand
TTGGTGGTTTTGGATTGGGATATCATGCATTAAAGATTTTGTCGCAATACATTTTGTATAACTGTTTGGGCTGAAAATCTTTCTATTTTGATCAAGTGAACAAGTTAAGCTTCGGGCTTTAACAATTACTTTGTTAAATCCAATGTATCGTTTTCAAACGACTTTTTGGTCGTTCTATATATATCTTGTGTGATTGATCTGAGAAGTAACACGCCCCGGACCCATATTCCGCTGCGACCCAATTTGGGGGTGTTACAAAATATGTAAGCGTTCAAAGTAAATAGTTTCAAGTTTATAAACGTGTAATGACCTAGAAAATACGAGTTGTCACAGTTTCCTCATGTTAAATGAATTATGTCTCAGAATTCAGTTTTCGTTGTCTACCGGAGTGGTGTTGGTGAAGAGGTACATATATTTTCTACAAAATTGGTCTTCACGCTCCCACGTAAACTCTGGACCTCTTCTAAAGTTCCATCGAACCTTGATGATTGAATGCAGCTTTGCTTCATCCGCTTGACGTCTCGGTCCATGATTCTTACAGGTTCTTTAACGAAATGAAGTTTATCGTCGACTTGGATTTCTTCTAACGGAATGACGAGTGACTCACCGGACAAACACTTCTTCATATTTGACACGTGAAACACGTTGTGAACCTTGCTTAATTTTTGAGGAAGTTTGAGTCTGTAAGCAACGAGTCCAACTTTGGCTAAAATCTTGAAAGGTCCAATATACCTCAGGTTTTACTTCCCCATTTTCCAAAACGTATCACCCCTTTCTAGGGTGAAACCTTCAACATAACCTTATCTCCAACTTAAAATTATTGCCTCGCATTGGCGTAACTCTTTTGGCGATCATGTACAGCTTGAATTCTGCTCTTGATCTGAATAATCTTCTTTGTCGTTTCATGAATAATCTCTAGGCCAGTGAGTTGGCTATCTCCAACCTTTGTCTAGCAAACAGGTGATCGACACTTACGACCATAAAGTGCCTCGAACGATGTAGCCTTAATGCTAGTATGAAAACTATTGTTGTACGAAAACTCCACTAGTGGTAAATGTCTATCCTAGCCATTACCAAAATCTATCATGCAAGCGCGTAACATATCTTCTAGCGTTTGGATGGTTCTTTTATTTTGTCTGTCAGTCTGTGGATGATATGCAGTGCTTATATTTAAACGGGTACCCAAAGCTTTTTGGAGCGACTGCCAGAAATGGGGTGTAAATCTGCTATCTCGGTTTGGGATAATAGAGACTGACACTCCATGCTTTGAGACCATTTCTTTCAAGTATAGTCTCGTTAGCCTCTCTTTTATATCAGTCGCCTTTACTGGTAAAAAGTGTACAGACTTTGTAAGACGATCAGCGCTTACCCAAATCGTATCGTAATCACTTGATGTCTTGGATAACTTTGTGATAAAGTTCATGGTTATTTTCTCCCATTTCTATTGAGGTATTTCAGGTTGTACCAATAATCCGGACGGCTTCTGATATTTATCTTATTCAATTCTCTGTAGTCAATGTACATCCTAAAGGATCCATCCTTCTCCATGTCAAACAAAACCGGAGCTTCCCAAGGTGATAAACTTGGTCTTATAAGTCCTTTGTCTCAAAGCTCTTGCAATTTGCTAGACAACTCCTGCATCTCTGAAGGAGCTAGTATATAAGGTGATTGTGCTACAGGTGCAACACCGGGTACTAAGTTAATTTGGAATTTCATTTGTCGGGTTGGTGGAAGTCCAAACAAATCTTTGGGAAAGACTTCCGAAAAATTCCGTACAATGGGTAAATCCTCAAGTCGCTTATCCTCTGACTTCTTCTCCATCTTATTTTCAATGATGTGTGCCAGAAAGACATAATATCCTTTTTGTATATCCTTCTGGATCTTGGTGCACGAGATGATATTCAATCTGGACTCACTTCTACCATCACTCCTATCACCTTGAATTATTAAAATCTCATCATCATAGAGGATACGAACAATCTTCTCATCACAAATGATCATGAAGTGGTATTTTGACAACCAATCCATACCGATAATAACGTCAAAAATACCAAGTTCTACGGGCATTAAGTCGATGTTGAACGTATGATGTTGCAAATTCATTACTGATGGCCACAATCATTGGTGGATTGTCCTAGGGTGACTAGTGACGTAACTCGACTTTTCAGCTTAGGATTTGGTGTAAGATGGGGTTGACTCTATATAATAAAGTGGTGTAAAAGTGTTAGAAATACGAAAAGTATCGGTCACTTCCAATATATCGTTAGATAGCTCGTAGTATAATATTTGGAAACTAAGTACGCTAGTTAGGCCAAAGCCCATGGAAAGCCCATGAAAGCCAAGGCCCATGGCCGGCCATACTAAGAGTATAAGTACCCTCTCCATAGCTTGGAGAGGGTGTTGGTTGTTTCATTTCTCACATTTATAATCTAAGTTTCTCTCTTTACTTTCTCTCACTATAAGCAACCCTCCATCTCTTTCTCTCTTTAGCTTTCTTCCATATTTGTTGTATGTTTAGATAAATCATATATTCTACAATTGGTATCAAGAGCCAAGGGGTGATTAGTATGGTTTAGTGTGCGTTTTTATTTCGTGTTTCTTGTCTGAGTTTGGTTCAAACTCAACAAAGGGTATTCACCTTTTTGTAGGTTTAAAACCATAAAGCTTATTATTTTCTTCTTCTATTATCTTAGTAAAACCTAGTTGTACAAGCAAAACCTTGGAAAATCATAGAAATCTTCACCTTTTATGAAATTTATGGTTTGAAAGTATATTTGAGTCCAAAATCTTGATTCAAAATTTTTGTGTTAAAAAGTTTAAAGTTTGTATTTTTAAAGTTCTACTAGTATTAGAATAGTAAGTTGTACAATAAAAATCGAGTGAAATCGTCAAAAAGTGTGTCTTTAAGTGTCTTGAAAAAGTTGGGTTTCGAAGGTGAATTAAACAGGTGAATTAAACACTTCTGTTAGGTGAATTAAGCAACTGTTCTTCAAGGCGAATTAATCATTCCTTTGAGGCGAATTAAGCAGTTGTTCTTCAAGGCGAATTAATCATTCCTTTAAGGCGAATTAAGCAGTTTTCTTTAAGGCGAATTATTCATTCCTTTGAGGCGAATTAAACAGTTTTTTTAGGCGAATTAATCATTCCTTAAAGGCAAATTAAACTGTTTCTTTCTTTAAGGCGAATTAAACAGTTGTCTTAGGCGAATTAAGCTGTTTCTTTCTTGAAAGCGAATTAAACCAGTCTTAGGCGAATTAAACAACATTTGCTTAGGAGAAGTATACAATTCGCTTAAGATAAGTATACCAATTTGCTTGGGTGAATTATATGGTTTATTTCTTTGATTTGTAAAATCTCGTGAAATATTAACTTATTTTCCTGGTTTCATCAAGAATTGTAAAATCCCGTGTAATCTCAATATTTCATCACTTAAACATACATCACTTTAACACAACGACCTCTAATCACCGAATGATCAAGAAGTTATCTTTTCACATAACAATTTCACAATGACTAATTTAGCAGAACATATAATTGTGGCTGGAGCTGAGAACCGTCCTCCAATGCTTGAGAAATCAATCTACGATTCATGGGCAAGTCTTATACGACTATTCATCAAAGGGAAGAAACATGGTAGGATGATGCTTGATTTAATCGACAATGGTCCAATGGTCTACCAAACTGTTAAAGAAGATGGACAAACTCGACCTAAGAAATACTCAGAACTTACTGAAGCACAACAACTTCAAGATGACTGATGTTCAAGCAACTAATATCATTCTTCACGGTCTTCCACCCGATGTGTATGCACTTGTAAACCATCAAGAGGTGGCTAAGGATATTTGGGATAAAGTCAAGCAACTAATGAAAGGCACTGAATTATCATATGAAGAACGTGAATGCAGATTGTACAACTTGTTTGATAAGCTTGCCTCTGTTCAGGGTGAAACATTGTATGAGTAATACTGGAGATTCTCTCAGCTGATCAATGACATGCATACTATTGGGATGACAATGCAGCAAGTTCAAGTCAATACCAAATTTCTGAATGCTCTTCCACCGGAATAGAGCAAGTTTGTCACTGATGTGAAGTTAGCAAAGAGTTTGTATACCACCAAGTATGATCAGTTATATGCATACCTCAATCAACATGAACGACATGCTCAGGAAGTATGTGTCATGCGTGAAAGATATCCAGATCTTCTTGCATTGGTAGCTAATTCTTAAACTCTATACAATCCCTCTCAATCTCTACAATATTCAGTTCCTATAATACACCCACCCCCTCAACAATTCACACCAGTTTATGCAGCACCTATTCATCATCAACAACATCATACTCTAGTCAATCCAATACAACAATCCGTTTCTTCACAACCATTTATATCTCTGTCAGTGACACAACAACCTCAAGCTGAATTTCCTCAAATGGACTTTGGTCTCGCTGTTCCTATATTTTAGCAAGGAGAAGATCCGATTGACTGCATAAACAAAGCAATAGTATTCCTATCTGCTGTGGCTTCAAGGTTTCCACCTTCAAACAATCAACTTAGAATGTTTTCTAATCTTAGAAATCAGGCAACCATTAAAGATGGAAAAGTCACAGTTCAACAAGTTTAAGAAAGACAAACTCAGAGTTTTACTGGCACTAGAAATAGAGGAATTGCTACAACCTTAAGGGGAAACTATGCAGCTAGTCAAGCAAAGGTTGTAAAGTGTTATAATTGTCTAGGGGAAGGGCACATGGCAAAATAGTGCACTCAGCCAAAGAGGCCAAGAAATTCTGTGTGGTTCAAGGAGAAGTTGATGTTAGTCTAAGCACATGAAGCTGGTCAGATATTGGATGAATAGCAGAAGTTCAAGTTGCTCAACAAATAATCCCTCAGAATTCAGCCTTTTAAACTGAGGACTTGGATGCCTATAACTCGGATTGTGATGATATATCCTCGGCTAAAGCGGTTCTAATGGCAAATCTTTCAAGCTGTGATGCAGATGTCCTCTCTGAGGTACCATACTCTGATACTTATTTGAATGATATGATTAATCAGGAGGTACAAGAGATGTCGTATTCTGAATAAACACATATTGTGGATTTTCTAAATAATGAGATAACCAGTGATAGCAATATCATTCCCTGCTCTTAATATCTGCAGGAATCAAAAGATGTGAGTATTTAGGATATGAATTCTTCTGCACCAAATGACTAATTGGTTCTATCTTTGGTTGAACAAATGACTGATCATGTAGCTAATTTAGATAAGTAAAATCAGACAAATAAAATGGTAAATGAATCCTTAATCGTTGAGCTTGAGAGATACAAAGAATGTGTCGCTATTTTTGAACAACGATTTAATGTAGATTTAAACAAACGTAAAAAATTAATAGATTCTCAAATGGATGACTTAATTCAGAATAGAAATGCAAAGTTTGCGGCTTTTCAGCAGGAGATTGATACACTTAAAGAAACTCTTTCTAATCAGGTCAAAGAAAAAGAATATCAATAACATTAACTGTTTTTAAATCAGAATGTAAAGAAAAAGAATCTAAATACATGGATAAGGAAATTATTTTGGAAAACCAAAATAAAGAATTGGAAAATACTCTTTGTAAGTTGTATCGATCTACGCAAGCAACGCATATTCTAACGAAACCTCAAGTTTTTTACGATAACACTCATAAACAAGCTCTTGGTTATCAAAATCCGTTTCATCTTAAAAAGGCTCAGCGAATTAAACCAACATTATATGATGGTAGTGTTATTGCTAAGGAACATGATGTGATTTCTGTGATTGATGATGAATAGACATTGATTTTGGAATAAGAGAGCCGATCAAAGATGCTTGATAAACAAAATGATCTAATTTCAATACAACAGAAACTTAATATTTCTCCAATTGATTATTCAAAGTTGAGTCAAATAAAAGAATATTTTGGTAAACATTTTGTTACTCAAAAAGAATTGTCTGCAGAACAAGCTTTCTGGTTAAAACATTCGAACTATAATCCTGACACATCTGTTAAGTCACACACACCTGTTAGAATTGAAGCTTCTAGTAAACTTCCTAAGGTAAGTTTGGTAAATGAAATCTTAAAAAGCTAAAATATCAACTCGCCAGTTTTGATAAGGTCGTGAAAAAGAGAACCACATTTGATGCTATAATGGTAGGTGCGTGGGATTTTAAAAATACAAAAGCTTGTTTTGTAACTGAAATAATTCTATTTTTAAAAGTTTTAAAAGATAGATTTAATGCGTTTGATAAAACTCTTTTAGATGAAATTACTGAAGTTCAAACTGTTTTTAACCAAATAGAAGTGGCTGTCGATCAGTGTTCTGTAGACAAAAACGCTTTTGAAATTCAAATCAAACAACTTAGGATTGATAATGATCAACTCTTGAAACAAATCATGTCTTAAGAAATTATGCATATTGTTGTGAATTATGTGGATATTATTAATGTGAATAAGTCATGTGTGGATGAATGCAATAAGTGTCTGAAACTTGAGACTGAGCTTCTCAAAAAGAAAGATTTGATTGAAAAAGATGTTTACGATAAACTTTTGAAAAGTTATTCAACACTAGAAAAGCATTGCATCTCTTTGGAATTTTCCAAAAGGACAATTTTCCTGAAAACCAAAATGTTCCTACATTTAATCAATTATTTAAAATAAATGAATTAAAAGCTCAGTCACAAGAAAATGACATAGTCATAAGAAAGTTGAAGGATATGATTAAATCTCTGAGTGAAAAAGATAGTGTGGAAAATGTAAAGAAAGACATTGATGAGACTAAAACAATAAACATTGAGTTGGTGCATAGTGTGGCAAAATTACATTCTAAAAATGAAAATTTAAGAAAAGAACGAGAGCATTAAAAATGAATTTACAAATACCAATTTGACTCAATTAGAAAGACACGTGTTCAATCCAAAGAACAGAGTGCCTCTTTAATTGCTCAAATCAATGCAAAGTCTGTTGAAAATTCGGATTTAAATGCTCAACTTCAAGAAAAGGTTTTTGCTATTGCAGCATTAAAAAATGAATTAAGGAAACTTAAAGGAAAAAATATTGTCGATACTGCTGTTTCAAAACCTAGTGCCACTATTGCTCTAGAAATGTTCAAGCTAGACATAGAACCTATTTCTCATAGATTAAGAGACAATAGATGCCTATGAGGGTTTATCTTGAGAAGACTATAGAAAATACTGACACCCTTTGTGGACTTGTAGAATGTGCTAGAAAACATAACCCTGGTGAACATTTATTAGAATCTGCTTGCATGTTTACAAAACACGTTCAGAAATTGTTAGTCTATGTCTCCAAGACATGCCCTAGTTTAACGAAACCTATTGAGAAATTAGTTGTTGTCACACCAATGAACAAGGACAAGAAGTTAGGTTTGCTGAAACATGTCACATCTTCAAGCAACATTCCTAAGCAGACTGATTCTCTTAAAACCAAAGATTCTAACAAGCCTTTGTTGACTTCTACAGGATTAAACACTACCACTAGTGCTAGCGGATCAAAGCCTTCAGGCAATACAAATAAAAATAGGATCTCGCGATCACCAAGTAGGAATCAGAAGAATAAAGTAGAAAAAAAAAACCCCCCCCCCCCAAAACCCTAGGAAAGTTAAATCTAGTTTGAATAAGATGAATCTCTTGTTTTGAACTATCATTATGTACATGTAAAGCTTTTATTAGAAAATGGCTAAGTTTGATTTATTTGTGCTATTCTGTAACAATGTTTGTTGATGCTATACATGACTATGTGTGTTATTGTTGTGTGAATAATGGAAAGTGCGTTTTAAATTTAAATCTAAAAGATTTACAATGAGAAAAGTTATGGAAAACCTAGGGTAAGGTGTTCAATAAATTTGGATATAGTTGGAAACCTATGGTTGGACCTTCACTTAGTCAGAAATAAGTTGTGTTTTTTTTTTTTTTGGCCCTTTTTAACTAGGTTCACCTCCTCTAAATTAGTGCCTACTAAGGAAACCACTAACAATCAATTCTGTAACCCCCAAAATTTATGGTAGCAACGGAATGAATAACAATGGGGTGTACTTCATAGTCCATACGGCAAAGTCACAGAAACGACTCAAAAGAGGACTATTTAAAATAAAATTTCTATTCGTTATATTAAAATCAGAGTTACAAAGGATCCCATTTATAATGCAATAGAAACATTTTTTAAATACGTTTGTCGTAATGGTATACAAGTTGTTAAGCCTTCAAAATTTTTCGCGTGACTCGAATGCCTCCAATGCTCAGCTAGGATAAATAATACCTGAGGAAAATACACGCAAAAAACTGTCAACAATATGTTGGTGAAATCATAGGTTTAAGTAATAAAAAGCATATTGAAATAATTTAATCAAATATTTCAAAAGAAAAGTAGCAGTTACAACATTTAAATGTGTTATTTCGAAATCATCCGGAAATCTGAGTAGTAATTCAGTAAATCAAGAAGTGTTTAAAAGTGGACCACAAGACTTAGGTAATGGTGGACTAAGTACGTATTCCGAAGTCCAAAACAAATAATAGCAAACTATGTTCGTTTCCATAGTCCAATAGGGTAGGTAGACAATAGTAACACATTCATCTGTCCAACACTTTGTATTATTGCATAAGCTCTTGGACCCCGAAGCCTTAACTATATTTTTGCCCCAATCAGAATATAGGGATGCTTGCCAACACCCGAACACCTCCAATGTTAAATGCACCTTGATCAAACTAGTGACCCAAGGAAAGGTGGGGTATTGTCAGTTGATAGAAGATTCTATCACACAAACACTCGGCTTACTACAATAACAATAACGATCATGATAAATAAAGGAATTCACGGCAATAAGGTAACTTAGCAATAATATTCAGGCAGTAATCTGGATAGCATACACTTTGTAAACACTTTGAAAACACTTAGAAAAACACTTGTGTCCAATAGTAAAACAAGCAATGTAATTCAAAAATTCACGGCTTCAAATATAGGTATTCAACGATCTCAAATCATGTAGTAACAAATCAAGCTTTAGTAAAAATAGTTAGGTAACGCTTACGTATAGAAATCAATAAGTTTATGTAGTAAAACGAGCATGTATTCTCCACCCCGAAAACAGTTTATGAAACAATTAAAAGAGAAAAGGTGGGGTTATGAACTCACCCTAACAAGATGAAGTAAAGAATAAGTTGTGTGAAATGAATGAAAACGCGTCACGGAAAATATCGAAAGCTACCTAAGTAGATATCGGTCGTATAAGTACTAAGCACTTTGATTATTTATAGGTCGTATAGTTCATTGGTGGGTAGTTTTTATACACGCAAAAATATATAATATAAATTACCAAAAAGAGCAATTAAGAAACTTTCCTAAAGTCTCTTTTAAGATAAAAGTCACTCTAAAGATATATTTAATTATAATACGTATATTTAACGGGAAATATGATCCCGGGTCGTTTCCCCAACGACTTATGAAATTGAAAACTTGCTTTAGTTTGGATTATGATTTGAATGAGAGAAAAGATATTTTTAAGTATCTATTACTACTAAATAAAAGCAACAATTAAAATGAATAATTAAAAGCTATTAAACACTTAAACAATTAACGGGAAACAAATAAAACGCGACGAATAAGCAAGTACACTAAATTTAACCCCTAAAAATGCAAACTAAATTTCTAAACCTAAAATAGGACAAAAGAAAATTTTTAGAAAAAGAAAAATATTTTTTTGATTATTTTTGAAATTTATATGAATTAAAAAACTAATTTAATTATTAAATCATAGAAAATAGCAAATTATGTCCTAAAAAATTAGAAAATTGATTTTTAAAACTTAGAAATGTCTTAAATAATTAAAAACTTAGAAACAACTATTTTTAACTATTTTTAAAATTAAAATCCATTTTAAACTTAAAATTTAAAAGCTCAAAATGGAAAATTTAAAATCTAAAAAGAGTGAAAATGATTTTTCTTAATGTAAAACTAAAGGTATTTTTTATAAAACTAAAAACTATTTTTTTGTAATTTTCTGAAACTTTTTTCTATTTTTTATGATTTTTCAATTTTTTAAACCTACGAAAAATCCTAGAAAATTATAAAATAAAGAGAAAAATTTGGAAAATTCAGGAAAAGTCTAAAACCTAATAAAGAACACAAGAAAAATTAAAGGAGTAACACAGCTTAACGAATAAGTCAATATGCTATGAATAAGCTTCGGCCTTATTTGTTTATAAAGGAAATGGTAAATGTGTACAAAGTATTAAGATTTTGCAAGCTATGACGTTGGATGAGATATGAACACAATGGTAAAACGTATGGACTATGAGGAAGAGGTCGTGGGTTCGAAACTGGCAGACACCCCTTTTTGCTTATTTTTTTTAATTTTTGCTTATTTTCAAAAACTAATTACTAAAACTTAAAGAAGACACTTTTTAAAGAACTTTTAATGAAAACAATACTAGCTGAAACTCAAAGATAAGCTCAAAAGAGCTTTGA
Source organism: Tanacetum coccineum (assembly GCA_026074375.1). Taxonomy (NCBI): domain Eukaryota; kingdom Viridiplantae; phylum Streptophyta; class Magnoliopsida; order Asterales; family Asteraceae; genus Tanacetum; species Tanacetum coccineum. Next base: position 115,374 of record BQNB010001396.1, on the reverse strand, counting down.
AGAAACTGATTGCAGACAGTGAGCTTATGAGCTTGAAAAACTTTGATTTCACTAAAATGCCATGCACAAAGCTCATTTTAAGCTCAGATGAAAAAGTAAAAAGTTGTTTCTGAGTAGCTTATGATGTCTATAAGCTAGAAATGAAAAAGCTTCTAAAGCTACAATACATTCCCTCTCTGAAAAACTAAGATCAATCCTAAAACTCAGAGAAACTTAAAGGAGCACAAAATCCACTTAAGCTAAAGAACTTAATAAGCTAATTCAGAACCCTAGCTTTTGAAAACTTATCAAACTACTTAAAGGCTATAAATCCAAATCATAAAAACACAACCTACAAGCTAGAAATCAAAAATTTAAAAACTAATTCTTAACTGCTACTGTTTTTGGCTTTTTAGATTTTTAATGACTTTTGAAAGCAAATTAAGCTAAGTAATTAAACTAGAAACTAAAAAGCAGGACCTAAATTATATTAAGCTATGTAAATTCTATAAACCTACTGATTTTAAGAATCTATAAACTACTTTAGCTGACCTAAATGTGATCCAAAAGATAAGCAGTAGGAACTGCTAAGGTTCCTACTGATGCACTTGACAAGAGTGCAAAACAAAAATGCAGGTAACCTTGTGGTTACTACTGCACTTAACACACTCACTATGAGTGTATAAACTTAAATCAAGCAATATATAAGCCTTGGAAAGCTTAGATCATATTTTCACAAGCAACAAGAAAGGGTAAAAGTACCCTGGTGCTGAGACATACAAATTAAGCCATAACTTTTTTTAAATGAAAAACTAACTTCTGAAAACTCTTTTCCTATTGGTTTTAAATGGATTACAAACTGACTCAAGCAAAACTTAACACTCACTTTGACTTTTGATGGTCAAAGTAACTAATGCCAAACACTCCTTAATGGAATGACAGATTCAATAAAAGCTTTTAAAATGAATTCTAATTTATAAACCTATTGTTACACAGATCTAGTTAGCTTAAAAACAAGCTTAACTAGCATGATCTAACAACTGAATAACTAGAAATCTAAGATCTAACACTATGCTACTATATTTTTGGTTTTTATGAAATTATGACTGATTTTAAGAAAAACTAAGATCTACTCTATATAAATAAAAGATTATTAAAATTGCACTGATAAGTTTAAACTAAACATAAATAAGCAGCTAGAAGCATTAGCACAATTAATAACTAATAGACAGATCTAAGCTATTTAAGTAATATTAAGCTAAAATTTAAAGAACATGAAAGTAAATAGAAAACTTACAAATTGCTTCAGCTTAACAGAAGCTTAAAGGCTCTTAGAGCTTGTCTACAGCTCTGGCTTATTAGAAATAAGCCAGTGAAAGTCCTTGGGAGTCCTTCCACAATTGACTCCCCTTCCATAAGCTTAACTGATTTTATGATTAAAGTAAGATTAAGACTGATTTAAACTCAATTACTAGCTTATAGACTAGTAAGAGCTAATAAGAGCTTATAGGAGCTTATGAGCATTAGCTTAACAATTTATAAAAATGAGAGCTTATGAGTTAAAAACAAGAGGAACTTAATACAATGGTAAAAAACTGAATTATCATTCATTAAAACTTTGATTTACATTACTTTAAAAGGATATTAACAAACTACTAAGAAAATTACTTAAGCTAAAACAAATTTAAGCTAAACTCTAAAGCTACTAACTTCTAGGATGGTGTGTGTGTGTGATAGTGTGGGCTATTTATAGCCCGTTGATGAAGTTTCTAGGCCTCCCTTGCATCCCAAGCTCCTTTCAATCATCACCATTCAATCTACTAATCATTGAAGAATGTTTCTTAGCTGTTTGATCAAATTATACTTCACACGGATTGCCAAGCTGTTCATTTTTTTGATGTGACAGTTGTGCCTAGTTGTGTAAAGTGATAATAGAGTAAAAACCCGTCACTCCTTGTGCTTTCTTTGTAGCCATGTGGCACCCTTGCTTTAGTGAACCAATAGGAGCTCATGAGATTACTGATTTGACCCTGCCATTATGATATGGACCACTTGAATTGTCTCCGTGGACCTTCAATAGAAAAGCCCTATGATTTACCCTGGGTAATTGGGGAGAACGATGAATGAATAGTGTTTGGCGCCCTTTTTCTTTTTAACTGAATTTGGGGTAAAAATCGTTTTAAACTTTGGAGAAATTGCAAATTCAGTCCCTATCTTTGTTTTATAGAAATGAAGTGCTAAATGACTTTGAATATTGGCAGGAATGGTCCCTGTGGTTTAATAAAATGGTAATGGGCTAGGATTTTGGGCTTTTATTATGGGCTTATGGTCCGGGTAGGGTTTTAAAGGGTTTAAGGGCCCATTTAGTCATAGGGACCTTTTGTGTAACTTTCTGAAAACTTGAGGGACTAAAGTGTTAACTTTTGAGGTTTTGTCCTTTTGTGGATTGACTTTTGTTGACCAAGGTTGACTAGAGGTTGACTACAGTCTTGATTTTTGAACTTTGGCTTTGCATCTCTGGCTTCTTTTGTGCTCTTCCGTTCCTCGTGTCCGTGTTTGCCCGTTTTTGACGGTTTTCTTGTGATTTTTTATATATCCGTACCTACCACCAAAACACAAAAAACAAAGTATATTTTTGCTTTTTTTAGTCTGTTTTGGGTCATTTAGGGTCATTTTTTGGTGTTAACGGATAGGTGTATTTTCACTTATCATTTATCATACTTATCGTTCGGGCTATAATAATTAACAGAGGTCATGTAGTGACGTACGGGGAGCTATGCCACTTTAAATCGTTAAATCTAACAAACTCGTCGATCGCCACCCCGATAGAGGCCTCATTATGAAAACTCCCTTAGTAATATAGTACTTTGGATTAACTAATACCACATATATTCTATATAGCTACATCTTATCTAATTGTTTTAGTGAAATCATATTTATAAAGTATAACTGTTTATAAAGTAATACTTTGCTAAATCTGATGTAACATTTCTCGTTTTATTGTCATTTCTTTCGTTTTTATATCACGCCTTTCGTATTAAGGAGAGTTATCAAAAACATATAACATTTTTAAAATTGAGTTTTTCTGATGAATGTGATTTTTACTGTTCAGTATATATATTTATTTTTATAGATTTAGTTATCGTAAATCTCGTAAATGTCGTAACTTATTCGTTTTAACTCCGTTTTTAGCGATTCTTTCGAGCACGTCTTCGTATTTAAATGTTCTAATTTAATTTATGTCGTTTTTCCAAAATAAGTCCCTGGATGAACAGTAATTTTTATAAAATTATTTTTATAAAAGTATTAATTATCGTAAACTTGTAATCGTCGTATCTCCTTCGTTATAAATCGGTTTTTCGAGTTCTTTACATGCCCACGATCCTTGGGACATGTAGTATCTTATAAAATCATAAAATAGAGGTGTAAATTTTCGAATTCAAACAGCCCCTAAATGGGTTTTTCTCAAAATGTGTTTAAAAGTCGTTTTTATAACTTTTTAGCTTAACCACTTTGTTACAAGTCCATTACAACCCTTATTATCATATGTCATACATATTATTATGTCCATTAGTCCATGATATATTCAACCACATAACACATGAATAAGTGTACAAAATTATAATCACAAGCAAAAATATGTTTTACATGTTTAAAAGTAACCTAATGGTGATTTCACTACATAGAACTTATATACACATAAAATGATAAATGTAAAGACATAAAGGGTTTTAGATAACCTTATGGTGATGTATGATGATGAGAAATATGTTCTAAACCCTTGTTTAGATTATAAACCAAAGCTTGCACAATCAAAGAAACCCTAAACCCTAATCTTCCATTTTTCTTGCTTAACACTTGTAAAGACTTAACCAAGCCTTCAAATCTTCTTAGGACATCTTAGATATGTTGTAGGAATGTATGTAAATGTGTTAAATAAAATTTGGTATGGATTTGGTGTTGGTCTTGTGGTTGTCGTGAGCTAGAGAGGAGGGGGAAGAGAGATTTTGTGTGTTTTACACCTTGAAAGTGAGAAGGTGTGTGTATTTTCACTAGTGTAATGATTATATACTTATGACTAGTCAAGGACAACATGGGATTTTAAGGAAAAGTATGGTCAAAAGTATGGGAAGTATAGGAAGTATGGCTTGAATTAATGTGTAGAGATGTACATGACCTTAGGTATGATTTATAAGTCCTTATGTTCCCTAAAGTGTGAATCATCCTATGAAATGATAGTAAGGAAATATCTAGCTTGCTAAAAGAAAGCTATTATACTTGAAAAATAATTAAAAGTATAATGTTTTAATGTAAAGTGTAGTGTTGATTTAATTTAGAAGTTATTTGTAAAATTGAAAAGTCTTGCTTATTGTCTTGTATATTTATGATGCGTCCATTTGTTAAGTGGGGTAAAAGTTTTATAAAACTTTGATCATTGGAAATAAAATAAGCATTTGTGATCGGCGTTTTTTAACCAATTAATTATGGTGGTTCCGGGTATGCCTAAACGTACTTTTATATGAAACGTAAACAATTTACGTAACCAATAAAATAAAATATAAAAAGTTAATTATTACTTTCGTAAAATAATATATTGCTTGCTTGACGAAAACTTTAATTCGTTTGGTGTCCGTTTACGTTAAATGTTGATTTTTAAACTTACGCGATTTAACTTTAAACTATTAAAAATTAAAGTAATCGCGTTGCGATGGATAGAATATAATAGTGGATTAAATAGCGTGTAAAATGGTACCTGAAAAATACAGAAGTTACAAATTTTCTTACACAACTCAAGGAACATCGTTTACAGTAGGAGACCCAAAGCACAAAAAATTCGTAGGATCGAGTTAGTAGAACATCTAAGATCACGGAATCTAGAATTCTTCTAACCACACCCCCCCCCCCCCCCCCCCCCCCTTCCCCCCCCCCCCCACCCCACCCTTTTTTTCTTTTTTCTGGACCCTCACTCAATCTGGGGGAATCCACTGTTTCTGATGTTCCATTTCTTCTCTTACTGATTTGCAAGGTTTTCCTAATTTTTCTGTAGTATTTGGACTCCGGATGCTCCAAGCATATGGCCGAAAATTGCTCTCAACTCATCAAATTAGTCAGTAAATTTTTGGGTACCGTCAGATTTAGAAATGATCATATTGCTAAGATAATGGGTTATGGAGACTATCAAATGGGAAATGTTATAATATCTCGGGTTTATTATTTGGAAGGGTTATGACACAACTTATTCTCTGTGGGACAATTTTGTGATTTTAATCTCGAAGTAGCTTTTTCGCAACACCACCTGCTTCATTTCGTGACTTTAGAAGGTGTGATAAATCAAGGAATCAAAAAAGGGGGTTCAAACTTATACACTTTATCTATAGAAAATTTGTTGCTATCCTCTCTTATATGTCTCTTGAATATCTTATGTTGTGTTTAAAACAATGTCTTTTATTTGAAAACAATATGTTTTTCATGGTTTGTAATAAACGGTGGTTATAATTATGTGGGACCTAAACACATTTTAACTCTGAATAATTTTGGAACACATGTTGGTAAGCGTCTTATTTGAGTCATTTTCTATTATCGTGGTGACAGATGCTATTTAGTAACACCAAATTGCTAATTTTCGCTGCGCAATCCGATGCCCCTTGGGGCGGGTGTTACAGTGTGATGGGGATGAGTAGGATTTGATGAACCTTCACCCATTTCTTCTTAAGCTTGTACCATCATTGTTGGAAATAAGGGTGTTTCTCTTCCCAAAAATCCTTTTCCTACCCTTCTTATGTTTCCAAAAATCATCTTAGTGTGAGAGGGTGTAACATAAATCCTTTTATGATTTGACATTCCTTCAAGTTGTTTCTCCAAAATTACTTGCACAAACCTTAGATACATTAAAATTTTATTTTAAAAAGTTGAACTTCTAGTTTGTAGCTAAACAAATAATTGCAGAAGCCATAGTGCTACTAAATTCATTCCATGCAGTAGTCTTAGCACTTAGACATTGCAAAATGGTATGAATAAGGAATTTCCATTGAGGAGAAAATAATGCCTTATAGAATGTAAGCTTCTATGAAAGTTTTTCATACCCCATCCTTGTAAGTTCTTCAAAAATGGTAGCATTTGGCAAGCAATCCATACCTTCCTCATCATTTAGTTGAAGGTCACGTCTAACAAATGCTTCAGTAATGATTATCTTCTTCCCATCCACTAGGGCTTGTAACTATACTTCCCCATTGACAGTTTTCACCTTGACAGTAGCCCAGAATTGTTCAATGCACAAAGTATAGATAGTGGGATTGATCGTTAGTGCATATCTTATAGGGTTTGCATTCAGAAAATCCATTATCTGCTCAAACCCTTCACTTTAAGTAGGTTTAGATAAAAATGCTACTAAATCGTGAGTATCAGCAAACTGTAAGGTCGTCATTGTGTTGGGTTTTGATGATGAATGATGAAATTGAGTTAGGGTTTGTGATTAGAGAGTATATGATTGAATGAAATCGATTAAATGAGTGAATGAAACCCTTAATCGAAGTATTTATGAAAATACCCTCAACAGCATTAACGTTCACCAGCAGTTGTAAGTTATGCCTAGCAGCATTAACTTTCAATAGCAGTAGTAAGTTTATGCCTAGCAGCATTAACTTTCAACAGCAGTAGTAAGTTATGCCTAGCAGCATTAACTTTCAACAGCAGTAGTAAGTTATGCCTAGTAGCATTAACTTTGAGTTACCAGAATTAACTCTAATTCCAGTCCAAATACTCTCTGTTTTTAATATATTCAACTCTCTTTCTGTTTTTTAACTCACCACTTCTCTCAATTCTTTTACTCACCAAAACTCTCTGTCTGTTTTTATTCCACACATCTCTCTTTCTGTTTTTATTCTCACCAACTCTCTCAATTCTTTTTCTCACCAAATCACTCTGTCTATTTTTACACATCTCTCTTTCTGTTTTTATTCTCACCAACTCTCTCAATTCTTTTTCTTACCAAATCACTATGTCTGTGATTTTCCCTCCTTTGGGGTTACCTCCAAAGGTAACATATCCTCTATCTATCCCTTTATAGTCTATAAGATAGGACATGTTCCCTGTCATGTGCCTTGAGCATCCACTATTAATGACTCCTTTCTCCTGCAAATCTTGTTATGGATTGCCCTGCTCATAAGGTAAGAAAATCAGTCTCTTTTGGGGACCCAAGCCATCACTGACTTGGATCTGCCTTGTGCATCAATATAAGATAGGACATATCCTCCATCAATCTCTTCATAGTTTGTAAGATAGGACATGTTTCCTGTCATGTGCCTTGAGCATCCACTGTCAGTCACTCCTTTCTCCTGCAAATCTTGTTGTGGATTGCCCTGCCATAAGTTAAGAAAATAAGTCTCTTTTGGGGACCCAAGCCATCACTGACTTGGATCTGCCTTGTGCATCAATATAATCAAATCTTTTAAAATTCATTGATGCACTGTTGTGTTTGGAAACATGGTCTAAAACTTTAGTATTTGGTTTCCAAACCCAACAAGCTAAGGCCTTAACAGCATTGACATGATTTCCCTTAGCAGCATTAACTACTTCTTTTGGCCTAGCAGCATTAACTACTTCTTTTGGCCTAGCAATATTAAATTTTTTATCCTTAACAGTATTAACCCTCTGATTAAAATTACAGTTTTTAAATGTTGTATTCTTATGAATGGGCCTCTTAATAATTGAATGTGCTGATTTGGAAAGATTTGTCATTGGTCTAGCACTATTCATTGTTATTTTTGGGTGAGCAGTATTAACTTGTCTGGCAGTATTAAGTGATACTAGGCCAGACTTCATTAGTACTGCTCTTGGAACCATGTTCTTTTTAGGGCAGGGGTGAGTCTTTTTGGCAAAATTCTGATGATTCACCCTTTTAGCATTGTTCCAAACAGGTTTTATATTTTGAAACTGTTTTTGATTCACCTTTTTACAATCTACCTGCAAGTGATCAAAACTTCCACATACATAACAAGCTTTGTTAAACATCTCAAAATTACTTCCTAGTCTCTGAGACATCATATTATTCCAGTTTCTTTGATTGCCTCTAGGAATGTGAGTGTTTTGTCTATTGTGCTCAACTTGTTTAGCAGTTTTCCTATTAGTTTTGTTTGTTTGTTTAGTTTTGACAAAGTCTATCTTAACAAAACTAGGCTTAGCTGTTTTCTTTTCAATCTTAGTTTGAGACACATTTTCTTCCTCACTATCTGACACCCAATCCTCAATAATTGGAGCACCATTATTCTTCCTAACTGCTTTAGGCTTTGCTTCACTAGCCTTAGCTTCACTACAATATATTCCTAAAACTTAGAATATTCTCAAAGATCTATTCTATAAATAACAATCCTTATCAACTAAGTAATCTTGATCTTTAAGAAATCTTTATACTTTCTCTGATAAGTCTTTGATCTCTTCTCTGTCAGCATAAACTCTTCCAGCAGTTGTAATCTTTCAGCAGTTGTAACTTTCATACCAGCAGCATTAACTTTCAACACCAATAGTAGTAACTTTTGTACCAGCAGCATTAACTGTGTACAAGCAGTATTAACTACTTAGAAAGTTTTCTTCAATCTTCACCAGCAGTACTAAGTTACACTAGCAGTAGTAACATACACTAGCAGTAGTAACTTACACTAGCAGTAGAAACTAGCAGTACTAACTACTTAGCATATTTTTTATTAAGATTACTAACAACACTAATTTATGCTTAGCAGCAGTAACACAAACCTTAGCAGCAGTAACTCTAAGATCATCAAGAAGTCTTTTAATCCCAACAAGAATCAAAATCTTCTTCTAAGATCTCATCAATGACGTCAATGCTAAAACATGTATCATTGTTAGAATAGGAGTGTTATATCATAAGAATCGTCGAGAAAGTCATTCGTTCAGTGCCAACTCTAATATTGAGTTGTTTTTGTTTTACTTGAATTACTGCGTCGGTAGTATGAAGGAAGGGTCTCCCTATGATAAGAGGAAATTTACTGTCTTCTTCCATTTCAAGAATAACGAAATCCATGGGAAAAGTGAATTTACCAACTTTGACTAGCATATTTTTGGCTAATCCAATAGGGTATTAGAATGATTGTGTTTGCAAGAGTCTGTGACACTCTCATTTTAGTAGTGAGTGTTTAGTGCATAGGTTTCGAAAATAGTTTTACATAGAGAGAATATGGCATAAGATTAATGTTAGCACCAAGATCGGCTAAAGCATTGTATGAGAAAGTTTTGCTGAAGGTACATGGGATAAGAAAACTTCTGGGGTCTCTAAGTTTGGGTGGAACTTTGTTTTGGATCATAGCTGAACTTTCATTACAAAGGAAAGCAGATGAGATTTGTTCAAGCTTGTGTTTATTGCTAACAAGTTCTTTGACAAATTTGCCATAATTCGACATTCCTGCTAAAACATCAACAAGAAGTACATTGATTCGAACGGATCGAATCATATCAAGGAATTTTCCATATTGGGCTTCCATTTTCTCTTTTCAAAGGCGTTGAGGATATGGGATCCTTGGTTTATATGGCTTGGATGTTGGAGTTTCTTTGACTGGTTTTGGAGGTAAAGATTTAGGTTGAGGTGTTGGTTCCTCATCTTCATAATCACTATCGAAATTGATAGGATTTTGATAATCATGTTGAGGATCATTTGGGTTGGTGGGTGTTTCGTAGGATTTACCACTTCGTGTAAATATGACATTTAAGTGCTCGTTTCGAGCTTACGGTTTCTTTGAGAAATTTGACATAATCGCAATCCTACTAAAACAATGACAAGAGGTACATGAATCGAACGACCTCGAATCATACAAGGAATTTCCATAATGTGGCTTCATTTTCTCTTTTCCGAGGCATGAGTATATAGATCAATGGTTTATATGGCTTGGGTGTTGGAGTTTCTTTGACTGGTTTTGGAGGTTGAGATTTAGGTTGAGGTGTTGGTTCCTCATCTTCATCATCACTATCAAACTTGATAGGATTTTGAGAATCATGTTGAGGATCATTTGGGTTGGTGGGTGTTTCGTAGGATTTACCACTTTGTGTAAATACGGCATTTACGTGCTCGTTTCGAGCTTACTGTGGTTGGTATGGTTTAGGTAGGTTACCTCGTGGGTTTGGTTGAGTGTTACTAGGAAGAGATCCAGAAGGTCGAGCAGATTGTTTGTTAGCAAGTCTGTCGAATTTTGCTTCTAAATTTTTGATCAAGGCTTGATGGTTTTTGGTAGTTGTCTCGTGGGTTTGGTTGAGTGTTACCTATGGACGAGATCCAAAGGTCGAGCATAAAGAATTGGTTTGTTAGCAAGTCTGTCGAATTTTGCTTCTAAATTTTTGATCAAGGCTTGATGGTTTTTGGTAGTTGTCTCAAGTTTGGTTTTGAGATCCATAAACGTTTCTTTAACAAAAGAGTTTGTTGATTGTTGAGATTTTATGAAATCGCTCAATTATTTTTAAAGGTCGGGTTTTTCAACGGAGTTGGATCGATAGTAGTCTCAATTATAATCGTTTCTTTTGCTTGAATTCGATTTTCATGATTCGAGTCATGGTCGTGGCAATCATTGTAAAAACGTGTATGTCAGAAGATTTGCATGAATTTTGCTTCTTCTTCGCGAGACATAGGTGTGTCATTATCGTTGCGGTTGAGTGATTACCTCTGCAACGATTACATTTGTTACGAGATTTCATTTATTTATACTGAGCATCCATTTTCAGGGTCATGGCATCCATTCTTGTCATAATTTTGTCAGTATTAGAATTACTGCTGCCTTCATCGACGAAAGCTATAGTTTTCTTGAGAGATGGTTTTGGTTTTTGGTTTTTAGCCCAATCGAGCTTGAGTAAGACTTTGTCTTCAGGAAGTTGATAGGCTTGATTTGGTGTCTTATAAAGAAAAATACCACCAGCTGCAGCATTTAGAGCCTCTTGGGTTGTTTTGTTAAGGCCATAATAAAAGATTTTTATGATATTGCCTTTGGACAAATTGTGGCTATGGCAATTTCTAAGCATTTCGTTCATACGAAGCCAAGCATCAGTTAAAGTTTCATGTTCATGTTGGGAAAGGGCTCGGATTTCTCCAAGGAGTCGATCGAATAATGTTGGGGGAAAGAATCGGCTTATAAAAGTGGTACGGCGTTCATCCCAGGATTTGATGGTTCTTTTGTTGAGTTTATCCAACCAAGTTTTTGCTTCACCCGTGAGTGTGAAGATGGTAAACATCATTAGCGAGACGACTTCTTTTTTGTTAGACTCCGTATTGGGGGTGTGAACATCCTCAAATACAAAGAGAAATTTGTTGAATTTGTGTTTTGTGTGAGGGTTGTAATTTATAATGAGCTTCCGGATCAAAATAGGAATTACTTTGACGAGAGTCAACTGGTTACCCTTAATGGAAAATTGCATTTGGTTATCAGGGAATGATGATTGACAGACCGAGAGTCTGGTGCTACAACACGTCGGCTGGTGCCAAATAGGTACAGTCATCCATGGGAGGATGTGTGTAATTTTCCAGAAGATGGATTGAAGAAGAGAGGAGGGGACGGGCGGAAATGGGTGATGATGCGCGGGAGCTCGGTGGCGGATAATTATCAGCTATTAGTGTGATGTGGAGTGACGTGTGGTTTGGGCGGGGTACCGGGGCTTCTTACTGCGAAGGTGTTGTGTACGCGATCTAACTAGTGTATCAGGACGTAGTGTAGCGAGCGGAGGGGACTAGCGTAGACGAGATGCGATACCGTTAGCGTAATCTGGGCTTAGGTTTATGAGTGAGAGACTCTACTGGTTCAGTCGCGCTCACTGGTAGCTCGCAATTGGAAATCATTGTGGGTATTTAGGAGTAGTGCTGCGATAGGGGTAAAAGATGTGGAGTGTAGCGAGTCATCTGAATGCAGGCGTTGAGGAGAGTGGTGTGAAGGTCGTGGGATGGTATGGGGAGGGCAAGAAACATATGTGACGTGTGTGTCTCTGTCTGTGGAGTGTCGGAGTGTTGCACTATCTGACTGGCAACTATAAGAATGCCGAGACGTCAAGAGTAAGGGGCGTCTACTACGAAACATGGATTCAATTTAGTGTTCAACGCGGACTGAAGGACAGTGCTGGAGATGAGTAAGTGTGGATCTTTAGGACGCACGACGTATAGCTGGAGGCAACTAAGGAATGGAACGGGGTGTCTTATATTCATGTGGGCTCGTGCGGTGTTTAGGGGTGTTTATAAGAGTAGGAGCAACCGGATCACATACGCTCGGATAGGAGGACAGATTCATGTAGCTGACCCACATACATTATATGCGTTTCTGGTATTCACTCTCTTTTGTCTTAGGAAGAGCTGGTTTATATAAGTTTTCTTCTCACAATCGTCCTAGGACAGGAAGGAGGGTGTCTCTTGGTTATTTTTTCAGCGGAGACATATCATGTTATCAACAACTTCTCTATTTTTTTGGCACACCGGGGTCACAAACAGTCTATACATCGCAAGCAATCTACATACTATGTGGGAGTGACTAAAGTAGTGTATCATTAGATTAGGCTAGGAGACTTTTATCTATAGACACCAGCACACGGCTTTGGGGTAAGGAGGTTGCTAGTATTCTATCTCGATTAGTAATCGCTAAGATTTTTTTTCAGGTTGTAGTCGCTTCTAAACTCGGTCCTGCGAGTTAGTCACTATTGTTTTCACATCTCGACAGCTAGACAGGAGATACAACAACTGGTGGTGGTTGGCTTCATGTCGTAATATTCGCGGTTGAGGTTATTTTATCTCATATTGCACATTGTAGACAGAAGAAGCACGAATAAGGGCTTCGTAATCAGATGTGACATAGTAGTGATCTCACAACTCTACACGGATCTTTTGTCATATAAGTACTTATTCATCTAGCTGTTATTTCTGGATCTCTAACAGTTAGGCTAAGTAGTGATTGTAAGGTGAGACTTGACATTTTTCTGAATACTATACCGTTATGTGCGTATACGAGTAGAGGAGCTTAGTAGTATTGTGTAATGTTAGTTTTACTTCTTTGGAGGTATGTCGTGACAGGGTTCAATTTATCTCGCGGGTATATATAAGTATAGATAAAAGTGATCTTTGAGTAGTGCTACATAAAGAGGGCATTGTACACTTGTTTTAATTTCGAGACAAATAGATATAGCGTATCTCTATTTCTTGATTTGCGATTTACTATCATACATTTAACGCTTTAGTTGTCTCATTCTACCAGTATTAACCTCTCAATCCTCATCCCAAAGATCATAATGAACCTTAACATCATTTTCCAAACTGTACAACAAATCAACCTGCCATTTTCCTACCCTGAACTATTGCAGCTATAGGTTGATCATTCCAATGTTAACAATTAAGAAATTGAATCTTCTAACATCAAAAGCTTTGGTTAAAAGACCAGCCACATTATCATCAGTATGAATCTTAAGCACCTAGATAAGCTTTTTCTCATAAGCATCCCTAATGAAGTGGTGCCTAATCTCAATATGCTTTGTTTTGGAGTGAAATACTGGATTCTTTACAATGAAGATTGTGCTTTCATTATCAATGTAGATCTTTGTGTTCATAAAATTAAACCCATAGTCTAACAGTTGATTCTGAACCCATAATACTTGCCCACAGCAGTTGGCAGCAGCAACATACTCTGCCTCTATAGTAGAAGTAGCCACAATTGTTTGTTTCTTGCACTACCATGAGATAAGTCTCCTGCCAAGAAATTGACAACCTCCTGTTGTGGATTTCCTGTCAAGATTTGCTCCAGCATAATCACTGTCAAAATAGGCTTCCAGGTCAAATGATGACACTCTAGGATACCAAAGGCCCAGTTTGGGTTAAGGTACCTAAAGATCCTCTTCACAACATGAAGATGTGAAGTTTTTGGAGTTACCTGAAACCTAGAACAAGCACAGACTGCATACATAATATCACCCCTAGAAGCAGTCAAGTACATTAAAGAGCCAATCATGGATCTATAAAGATGTACATCCACATTAGCAGTTTCTTCATCTTTGATCAAGGGCTTCTGAGTCTCAATTGGAGTGCTGGCAGTCTTCACACTATAAAAATCAAACTTCTTCAGGATCTCTGTAACATACTTATCCTGACTTATGAAAATACCATCTTCTTTCTGTTGGACCTGTAATCCAAGAAAGAAGGTGAGCTATCCCATATAACTCATCTGGAATCTGCTCTTCATTAATGCCTTAAATTCATCACACCAAGACTTCTTTGTAGAACCAAAAATAATATCATCTACATAAACCTGTACCAACATGATATCATTCTTGTTCTTCTTGATGAAAAGAGTCTTGTTAATGGTTCTTGTTCTGTATCCATTCTTCAACAAGAAAGTAGATAAAGTAGCATACTAAGCTCTGGGAGCTTGGTGTAAACCATACAAAGCTTTTACAACTTTGTAGACCTTCTTAGGGAACTTAGGATCTACAAAACCTAGAGGTTGAAACACATATACCTCCTCATCAATTGTGCCATACAAGAAGCCACTCTTCACATCCATTTGATAAACTATGAATCCCATATAAGAAGCAAAGGACAAAAAGATCCTAATGGCTTCAATCTTAGCCACAGGAGCAAAAACCTCATCATAGTCTATCCCTTCCTCTTGTCTATATCCCTGGGCAACCAACCTTGCCTTATTTCTAACTACAACGCCTCTTTCATCATTTTTATTCCTGTAAACCCATTTTGTCCCAATTGCCTTCTTTCTAAAAGGCAAGTCAACCAAAATCCAAACTTTCTGAATCTTGAATTGCAGTAGCTCTTCCTACATAGCATCAACCCAACTTTCATCTTCAAGAGCTTGAGATATCTTCTTGGGTTCAATCTGAGAAAGGAAGCAAGCAAACTAACAGTGCTGGAAATCCTTGTGATTATTTCTTCTCTACTTTTGAATATAGCTAACAAAAGCATGAGTTCCAGAACTTTTGTTCACTTTGCTCCTTGTTTGAACTGCTGAGGTTGGATCTCTAAGAATTTGAGTTGTAGGATGAATGGAGTGTATCTTTGATGTGGGAATATGACTAGCATTCACAGTGGTTTCTAAATTAGTGAAGTCAGCCACTACACCCTCATCATCATAAGATGCATTGGTAAAAATCCCATCACTTGGATTGTCATAAATATCCTCAAGAGCAGGTATTTGAGAATCATCTTGGTCATTGTTGGTTAGATCAGGTCCACTAGTACTAAAAATTCTTAAAGGACTGGCAGTACTAATTGGTGTGCTAATAGTATTAACTGTGTAAGTACTGGTAGCTCTAGCAGCTCCTGCTTGATGAAGCAAAACCTCAGTACTTTGAGAAAACTCCTTTCTAAAAGCTTCAACTGCATCATTAGCCTCCTTTTTTTTGTCTTTTAAGCCTTTCAAGCTCCTCCAAATAGGCTTGATCTTCCTGATCTTTTGTCTCCTCATTTGTCTATGGACCAGTATCCCCATTAGGCTTTTCATCTCCATTCTTTGCTTCTGAGCTCTTGACTGTTGAAGTATAAGAAGACCATAATGGTAGTACAAAGTATTCTTGAGCAGGTTCAGCTTCCATTTCAAAGTTTCCTGCATCAATATTATCTTGTGTACCTGCACTATGATTAGCTTCTTTTGGACCTGCAGTTTTGTTAGCTTTATTTTATGTAGTAACAGGCTGATAGTTCATTGAATCAGTTAAATAATCAAGATCAAACAGCCAATTTGGTCCTTTCCCTGCAACATTAGGTTTATTTTCTAAAACGTTTATATGCAGGTTTTCTTTAACCCTCTTGGTTTATAAATTATATACCCTAAAAGCCTTACTATTTAGAGAATACCCAACTAAAAACCCTTCATTAGACTTTTCTTCAAACTTGCCCAGGTGGTCAATGGTATTCAAGATGGTCACATGGCACCTAAAAGGTCTTATATAGCTTATGATTAGTATTTTACCAGTTATAAGTTCATAAGGTGTCTTGTTTTGAGGCTTGGTTAATAACACCCTATTAAGGACATAGCAAGCAGTACTAACTGCTTCAGCCCAAAAAGTGTTAGGTAAGAATGAATCTACTAGCATTGTTCTATTAGCCTCAATTAGGGTTATGTTCTTCCTCACAGCAACTCCATTTTGTTGTGGAGTTCTGGCATTACTGTATTCCCTCTTGATCCCTTTTGACCCGCATAATCCAATAATGTCCATGTTCTTGAATTTTGTACCATTATCACATCTAATAGTTTTAACCTTTTGATTTAATTGGTTCTCAATTTGTCTTATAAAGTCCTTAAGGATGCCACTAGTTTCATCTTTAGTTCTTAAAAAGAACACCCAACTAAACCTGCTAAAATCATTAGTGATAACTAGGCAATAAGTCTTATGGTTTATGCTCCTTACAGATGTGGGTCCAAATAAGTCCATATGTAAGAGCTGTAAGGGCTGACTAATAGAGCTCACTAATTAGCACTCTACTTTGCCATATAGTAGGCCATTGTGTAGCATTCTTTATGACAAGTACACATGTGATGTCATTTAGAAAAATCTATTGCAGGTAAACCTCTTACAGTATCCCCATAACATAGATTGTTTAATTTATTAAAACATATTACATGACCCAACAGCCTCTCATGCCATTTGTAGATTCATCAACTGTGGCCTTTGGCAATCAAACAAAGCTAAATCTCCGTTGAAGGAACAATGTTCTCCTAGTTGAAACTATACATTATTGTTTTGTCTGGGAACTCTAAGTAATACTTGATTTTCATCAGGCAACTTAAAGTCAGGAGACAACACAAGACATTCAGAGTCAGTGAAGAGAACCTTGTTCTTCTTGTCACACATTTGTGATACAGAGTAGAGATTAAATTGCTTTAGTTCTTTCACAAAGTACACATCCTCAAAATCTAACTTTCCAGTTATTATTTTACCTTTACCAGTTATTTGACCTTTACTTCCTCCAAAAACAACAGGGCCACCATTATAGTCTTGATATTCAACAAGGTAGGCTTTATTTCCAGTCATGTGCCTAGAACATCCACTATCAACAATCCTTTGTTCTTTAAAGCTTTTTGTGGATCATCATGCATATCAAATAAGAGAAATTAGTTTTTCTTAGGGACCCAAGCCATTGCTGACTTGGGTCTGCCTAGTGGATCTTTAGAATTGACATTTTTACTAGAGTTTGATCCATTATTGTATTTGGAGACTTTGTTCCAGTAATATCTTTTGGATCTCCAATTACAACCTGCTGAGGCCTTAACAGCAATTTCCCTATTGCCCCCAACAGCACTAACTATTTTATCCCTAACAGTATTTACTTTATGATTTGCAAAATTTGCTTTTGGTGCTGTTGTTCCATTAGATGGCTTTCTAATAGGTGAATGAGACCTATAAAAGTTACTTCTTGGTCTGATTTTATTTACAATGGGTCTAGCAGTATTAATTTTCCTAGCAGTACAAGTTGCTGCTGCTTGAATAGAAAGATTTTGTCTAGCAGTATTAACTGGAAATATGCCAGTTTTAGTTAGTGCTGCCTTTAGAACAAACTTGTTTTGGTGATTCAATCTTTGCCCATTATTCCACACTAGTCTATTCTCCCCTTGACCAGTAGCCTTACCCTTCTGTTTGTTCAATTAAATCTATTTAGCCATTATTTTCTTATGGAAATCACAATCTCTAATAAGATGGCCAAAACTGCCACATACAAAACATGCCTTTTTAGTAAATCCATATCCCAAACCTAGCCTTTTAGACATTAAACCATTCCAGTCTCTCTTGTCAACTTGAGGACTTTGACTACATGTGTTTTGTTCTTTAACAGTTTCCCTAGGAGTTTTTACATGCTTAACAGTATTAACAAAAGCAAAACTAGGTTTTTCCTGCTCTTTTGAAGTTTTAATCACATATTCATAATCACTATCTGACTCATACTCCTCAATGATAGGAGCATCAGACCAAACTTTAGGTTGACTAACAACTTTGGGTTTAACTATAACTGGTTCAGGCACAAATTCAAGTGTTTCTACACTAGAATTGGTTTCACAAGAGTCAAAATCACTAGTATTAGCATCAGATTCAGCAGTTTTAGACTGTTTTGGACCATATGAAAATTGTGACTCGTCTATTCCAAAATCAGATTTAGGAGGCATGTAGTTTCCTGTCATTGGAGGGGGAACTACATGCATTCCTTCAACTTTTGCAAATCTATCATACACAAGACTATCTTCTACATCACTTGACCTACTGTCAAATACACTTTGAAAAACTTCATTTTCATAACTTAAAACACCTAAATGTATTTGATCTCCTTACCCAAGCCCAGATTTGTCCTTAGCACTCATCTGGCTTTTTAGCAGTTTACTAAGACCTTTAGAAGAACTTTGAAAAATCTCAAGTTTGGTTTTTAATTCTTTTTTTTCTTTTATAGCTTCTGCTAATAGTTTCTTATGATATGTGAGCACATCAGTTTTATCATCTAAATCAATTTTCATAAACCTAATTTTTTCTTCATAAGCTAATTGATTTTTCTGATGACAAACTAATTGAGCTTCTACCTTTGCTAAAGCTAGTGTATAGGCTTTTATTTCTATACTAGCATCACCAAGTTGTTCTCTTTGTTCATCATATAATTTTTTAAGTTTAGCATATGATTCTACACATTCTTTTGAACAAGATGTTACCTCAGTGTCTGAGCCTGAATTGTTGTAAGCCATAAAAGCAAAGTTCTCTTGCTCATCCTTTGCATGACAAGTCCAATCAACACCATCTCCATCAAGAGTTACCAAAGCTTTAGGTTCCTCCTATTTTCTAGGTCTCCTCCCATTGTCTTTTGCTTTATACCCAATGTTCCATGCATCTCTCCTCCTGATATCTTGATTCCCTTTTGATCTGCACTCTCTAGCAAAATGCCCTGTCTTGTGACAATTAAAGCATTTGACTTTGGTCTTGTCAAAGCCAACTGGTTCCTTGGCATCAAACTACAGCTTTCTTCATGTCTTCTTGTAAAACTTCTTCAATCTCATTGAAATCATGGCCACTTGCCATTTCAAGTCCATCTCTTCTAAATCAAACTCATCAAGCTGCTCCAGATCCTCATGATCCAATTGTGGACCACTTGATTGATTAGCAAAGAAGGGGTACATTAGTTCATCAGCGTATGATGAAGATTTTTCCCTTTGTGAGTTATATCCAGAAGAAGTAGAAACACCATAAGCAGTACTAACATCATTAGTACTGTTAGTGCTTTCAGAAGAAACAAAGGCAACATTTTGTGCACTAGAAGATGATCTAGTAGAGCCTTTAACATCAGACTCAAAGACTCTAAGATTGTTGTAGAGATCATCAAAACTAAGATTGTCCACTCTTGGCTTGGTCCTAATAATCAAGGATACTTGGGACCAAGAAGAAGGTAAAGACCTAAGAAACTTTTGATTGGCATCTTTAGTGGAGACACCTGCACCATGGATCTCAAGTTAACTCAAAGGACTCTGAAACCTGTCATAACCTTTGTGCAATCCTTCTGAGTTGGATACAAAAAAACTTACAAATTGTTGCTTCAAAATGTATTTCTGCATCTTCTTAGATTCATCAATACCACCAAATATGGATTTGATAGCTTCCTACATATCTTTAGCATCAGTCATTTTGTGAAACTTTGCTAAATGGTCTTCTGTCATAGCCATAAGCAAGGTGGTCCTTGCTTTCCTTTCTCTCTCTCTAGCTAAAACTTCTTCAGCAGTTTTGGGAGGTAAAACCTTTATTTGTCCATTTGTGTCAGTAGAGACATTTACAGGACCATTTTATTTTTGTATGACTTCCCATATAGGATAGTCTGTATGGCTCAAGTAATGTTCCATTTTCATAGCCCATATGTCATACTCACCTTTCTTCAGAATAAGGAGTTTGATGGTTGACACAATGTGAGGGGCTTGTTGAGTTGGTGGTGGTGGTGGTGGATTTTTATCGTCTGATCCTGCCATTGAATAGATCTGAAAGGTAAAGGTTTATAACTGATGTGTTTTGGTTCTTCTTACTCAGAGTTTCTCTACAGGCTCTGATACCACTTGTCGATCCCAATGAATAGATCTTTCTAGCCTGTTAAGGGTGGTAGTCAATCTGGATAAATCTAAACTAACTACAAGAGTAACAATGACTATGAACAATATAAGTTATGCGGAAACTAACTTATACTGCTAAGAAGAACAATGAATAAAACAGAACTTTGATTACTATTAATCTGCTAGGTTATAGATTACTAACTATGAATATTTGTGAGAGACTTGTGTCTCTAACTAGTGCCGTAGGGTTCCTTTTATACACCAAGGAAAACCCTAATGGGCTTACTAAATGTGTAAAGAGATAATGCATATTTATTCCTATTATAACTCATGCATATCTCCTAACAGTACTAACTATTATATGCTAGCAGTACTAACTTACTACTAACATCACTAACTATACTGGCAGTACTAACAATGTACTGGCAGTACTAACTATTTATAACCAGCAGTACTAACGACTTAGTCTATTTTCTTCAATCCTTAGCAGTCTTCGCCAGCAACACTAAGTAGAACTAGCAGCAGTAACTTGTATAAGTAGCAGCACTAAGTTGTAGAAACTTCTAAAACCTAACAAGTAAGACCATTGTGCAACTCACAATGTCTAAGAAGTAAAATGAGACCATTGTGTAACTCACAATGTCTTAAGAAATGTTCTAGTATTTATATAAATAACTCTTATATAAATAAATGCATGATATACGCAAAGGATGTAAGCATATATATTATATATATGTATGTCATATAAGCACTTAATGTAACAAGTAATGTAAGAAAGTAAGCACGTAGTGTGTATGCACTTGGAAAATGTTTGATGTGATGCAATGTTTGTGAAAATGGTTATAGTCTAGGTAACACCCCCAAAAAGTAAGCACCTAGTTCTCTATAGCCAATCTGTAACACCCCCAAAAATATAACACCCCTAAAAATGTGTCGCAGTGGAAATATGCCCGGGGGCGTTACTTCATAATACAACAGCACAAGATACAAGAGAACGACCTCTAAATGTGTCGTTTGAAAAGCAATCTCGTTGATTTTCTTAAAATTGATATAATATTTGTCCCATAATTGCATCACAATGAAAATCTTAAAAGTAGCACAACGAGATTTGTTTGTAGAAATCCATGTATGAAAGATTGTAATTTTAGACTCCAATGCACATCAAGTAAGCCAAGCATCTAATTCACCTGAGAAAAACATGCTTAAAAGTGTCAACATAAAGTTGGTGAGTTCATAGGTTTGTTTAAGTATAAATGTTGCACCAAAGATTTGCAAAGTGTGTATGACCATTTCAACCCTTATAATAGTCACAAAATTGTACGTATGACAGTTGGACCGAAATTGTTCAAAGTATTGCATGATGAAAAAACCATCACAAAATATTTCAAGTATGTATTAGCCCAGTGAGTGGATTACGATACTTTAAGTTTCATGACACTGCTATGTAAGACTTCAATGTAATGCCACTTTATTCAAGGGATAGTAATTTTGGTATTGTGGATTAAAAGAACTTCATTGATGATCTTGAAGTTACTGCTTCTAAAAGTTTGTGTTACTCGCTGCTAAGGTAAAACTTAGTGATGTTCATAAGACTCTAATGAAAAATATGCTAAAGTATGTTAGTACAGCTAGTGAAACTTAATTACTACTGCAAATATAACTTAGTACTAGCTAAGGTATAGTAGTACAGCTAGTTACTACTCCATAGTATATGTTATACTACTTACAGTAAAGTTTAGTACTACTGAGAAGATTGAAAGAAATATTCTAAGTAGTTACTACTGCTTGTACACAGTTAATGTTGCTGGTGTAAAAAGTTACTACTGTCGGTGTTCAGAGTTAATGCTGCTATTACAAAGTTACAACTGCTGAAAAAATTAAGACTGCTAGAAGATTTTCTACTATCAGAGAAAGGATAAAGACTGCTTAGAGAAAAGACAAAGATTGATTGGAGATCAAGATTACTTAGGTGAAATAAGGATTGTTATTTTATAGACTAGTAACTTTGAGAATAATCTAAGTTTTTAAGGAATATACTATAAATCTGACTAGGACTCCTTGTGTATAAAAGGAGGTCCCCTAGGACATAAGTTTGATATCTTGGTTTTTGATATCGATAAAGCTTCAAGTTTGTAACCCTAATACTGATTGAGTATTCATATTAAAATATTGAAGCTTGTTTAGTTAATACTTGTGATCATTAGAATTACTGTTCTATGCATATACTACTGATTGATCAAAGATAGATTTCCGCATAATCTTTGATATATTTTTTAAAGTTTCTACCACCGCACCAGTAGTTGTGGTATGAATAATCTTGCATAACTAAAACCTAACACAACTAAGGAATCAAGATCCTTTCAATTGGGATTAACAAGTGGGATCATAGCCTTGTTGCTTAGAGAAACTTTGCTAGAAGACATGGATCAAGACACACACAAATAGTTGGGCAGCATCAAAGTCATATGCTTAAACTATGTAGTATGAGCTTTGGAGATGAGGGATGGAACAGTACCTCTCGATAATTATTAATCCTCTATAGGAAAATCTTATAGAATGGTAATTGCACCTCCAATAACAAAAATTATTAAAGGTGTTGAGACTATAATGCTCCCTGCCATTTGCTAAAGAAAAGTCACAAAGGAGTTAGAGTATAAGGCAAGAAACACTTTATTGATGGGCATCCCTAATGAACATCAATTGAAGTTTTACTCCATCAAAGATGCCAAGTCATTGCTGCAGGCTATTAAGAAGAGGTTTGGAGGGAATGCTACTACTAAAAAGACTCAAAGGAATCTTCTAAAGCATATCTATGAAAATTTTATTGCATCTAGCTCAAGAGGTGTTATATATAAATCGTTGATAACTTCAAAAAGCTTATCAGTCAGTTGGAAGATTCTCCATGGTGAAAGTATCTTACGCCAAGAAGATGTGATCAGAAGCTCTTAAGAAGTCTTCACTAGAATGGAAACTCATACCATTGAATGGAGGAACAAGCCTGAGATAGAACATTAATCTTGCTGATCTTTACAACAACATGTAGATTATAAACCATAGGTCAAAGGACCATCAATCTCAAGCTCAAACACACAAAACATAGCCATTTGTGTCCTCCAAACAATACCAGTAGTACAAATGGACAGTAATACTGCTCAATGGTACACAACTGGTAGCACTCAAGCTACTACTATTAACTCGAACAAGAATAGATAACTTGAGTTGTTTATGTCATTTGTGCTTCTCTTGCAGTCAACCAAACAGTCCACACTTTGACAGGTAATGATGACTTGCAACAAATTAATCATTGATGAATAGAAGAGGAATGGACTTGAGGTGGCAGATGGCTATGCAACCAATTGATGGCAAGGAGATTCTTGAAGAAACACTGAGAATAAAGCTTATGTTAATGGTAATGAGACAAATGTGTATGAGTAATCTAAGGTGGAGTGTTACAACTACCACAAAAGGGGACACTTTACAAGGGAGTGTAGGGCTCCTAGGAACCAAGAAACAGGAATAAGGAGAACACAAGAAAGGTTGTGCCAGTAGAGACAACTACTTCTAATGCTTTGATGTCTTGTGATGGTGCTGGTTATGATTGGAGTGACCAAACAGAAGAATGTCCAAATAACTTTACACTCATGGCTTACTCTTCTACAAGTTCTAACTCTAGGTATCTACTGATTCAAACGTTCATCATCTTGTTTGGAAATGTTAAAATTCATAAAGAACAAATGAACAACTATTAAAAGACTTTAGGACAACTAAGTTAAATGCTATTAATTATAAAATAGGTTAGAGTCTGTAGAACAAGAATTCTAGTTTAATAAGAAAAATAAGTCTGTTTGAGGAAGATATCAAGGTCTTAAAACGTGAGATTCATTTAAGAGAAGTAGCCATTACAGAGCTTAGGAGGAAGTTGGATCTGGCTCAAAAACAAAAAGATGAAATTCAGCTAACAGTAGAAAATTTTAAGAATTCATCTAATAGCTTAAGCAAACTAATAGACTGTCAGATAGTTAAGTCTACAACAGGAGGTTGTCAATTTCTTAGAAGTAGATTAATATCATGGCAGTGCAAGAAACAGACAGTGGTTGCAAATTCCACAACAAAAGCTAAATATCTGGCTGCTTCAAGTTGCTGTGGATAAGTGCTTTGGATTCAGAATCAATTACTTGATTATGGGTACAATTTCTTGCATACCAAAATCTTTATTGATAATAACAGTTCTATTTGCATAATTAAAAATCATGTTTTCATTCAAAAACGAAGCATATAGACATTAGACATCACTTTATTAGGGATTGCAATGAAAAGAAGTTGATTCAAATGGTTAAAATCCATACTAACAAGAATGTTGTAGATTTACTTACAAAAGCTTTTAATGTAAGTAGATTTCAATATTTGATTGCTAGTATTGGAATGCTAAATCCTTAAAATCTTTGATCTCTTTATGTTTTTGTAAAATTTTGTATGAATTAGTACTATTATTCATGTCATTAAAAGTTTCTACTGTTAAGTATAATTAGTGTTGCTAATTATACTTAATACTGCTAAGTTAATGGTGTTAGTTATACTTAATACTGCTGGTATAATTAACACTATGAAAATTGTTAGAAAAAGAATTGAGAGAGTTGGTGAGAATAAAAACAAAAAGAGAGATGTGTGGAATAAAAACAGATAGAAAGTTTTGATGAGTAAAAGAATTGAGAGAATTTGTGAGTTGAAAAACAGAAAGTGAGTTGTTTAAAAACAGAAAGAGAGAATTGTGAGTAAAAAGAATTAAGAGAAATAAAAAATAGACAGAGAGTTTCTATGAGCTAAAATGTTAATTTGATGATGGAAAAGCTGATTAGAATGGAATTGGAGTTAATGCTGGTGATTCAAAGTTAATGCTGCTAGGCATAAACTTACTGCTGTTGGGGAAAGTTAATGCTGCTAGGCATAAACTTACTACTGCTGTTGAAAGTTAATGCTGCTAGGCATAACTTATAACTGCTGGTGAACGTTAATGTTGTTGAGGGTAGTTTCATAAATACTTCGATTAAGGGTTTCATTCACTCATTTAATCAATTTCATTCAATCATATACTCTCTAATCACAAACCCTAACTCAATTTCATCATTCATCATCAAAACCCAACACAATGACGACCCTACAGTTTGCTGATACTCACAATTTAGTCGTGTTTTTGGCTAAACCCGCTGAAAGTGAAGGGTTTGAGCAGATAGTGGATTTTCTTAATGCACACACTATCAATTATGCACTAACGGTTAATCCTACGATCTATACTTCATGTATTAAACAATTTTGGGCTACTGTCAAGGCAAAAACTGTCAATAGGGAAGTACAGTTACAAGCCGTAGTGGATGGGAAGAAGATAATTATTACTGAAGCATCTATTAGAAGTGACCTTCAACTAAATGATGAGTAAGGTATGGATTGCTTGCCAAATGCTACCATTTTTGAAGAACTTACAAGGATGGGGTATGAAAAACTTTCATAGAAGCTTACATTCTATAAGGCATTCATTTCTCAATGGAAATTCCTTATTCATACCATTTTGCAATGTCTAAGTGCTAAGACTACTACATGGAATGAGTTTAGTAGCATTATGGCATCTTTAATTATCTGCTTAGCTACAAACTAAAAGTTTAACTTTTTAAAGTATATATTTGAAAGTATGGTGAAGAACTTGGATAATGCTGGTAAATTCTTGATGTGTACAAGGTTTATACAAGTCTTTTTGGATAAACAACTAGAGGGGATGTCAAGTAACAAGAGGATTTATGTTACACCCTCTCACACTAAGAAGATCTTTGGGAATATGAAGAGGGTAGGAAAAGGTTTTTCAAGAAGGGAAACACCTTTGTTTCCAACAATGGTGGTGCAAAATCAAGCTGAAATGGGTGAAGGTTCAACAATACCAACTGATTCCCATCACACACCCACTATTATTCAACCATCAACATCTCAACCCCAAAAGAAATAAAGATCAAGAAGGCCAAAGAGAAAGGACACTGAGGTACCTCAGCCTAGTGGTGCTACAACCAATGTTGCAGATAAGGTTGTCTATGAGGAGAGGGATGACTGTTTGGAAGGGCTGCCACTACTGCTACTGGCTTAGATGCAGACCAGGACAGGGGTAACATCAATAAGACCTAATCCAAGAAACCACAGGGGATATAATTGCTCAGACTAGGTCTGAGAATGTATCTAAATTTTTCAATGATCCACTGCTCGAAAGAGGTAACACACTTTAAAGTGGTAATGATAGATTGAAACTTTAGGAATTGATGGAATTATGTACCAACTTGCAAAATAGAGTTATTGATCTGAAGAAAACAAAGACTGCTCAAGCTCAGGAGATTACAAGTTTAAAACTAAGAGTCAAGAAATTAGAGAAGAAAGGAGGATCAAGAACTCACAAGCTCAAAAGATTATACAAGGTTGGTAGATCTGCAAGAATAGTTTCCTCTGATGAAGCTAGTTTGGGTGATCAGGAGGATGCATCCAAACAGGGGAGGAAAATTGATGACATTGATAAAGATGCAGAGATTACATTGGTTGATGAAACTCAAGGGAGGTATGGTGATGATATAATGTTTGATGTAAGTGATCTTGCTGGTGAAGAAGTATTTGTTGCAGAACAAGGAGTGTTTGATAAAGATGTGAACTTAAGTGTTGATGAAGTCACTTTGGCTCAAGCACTTGCAGCTTTGAAAAGTGCAAAAGTTCAGGAAAAAGCCAATGTTGTAGAAGAGCCAAGTGAATCAATAACAACAACACCAACACTTACAACAACAACTGCTGCTACAACAATTACAGCTACTAGCACAAGACCCAAGGCTAAAGGGCTTGTTATTCATGAAGAGGAGCAAGCAACTACACCAACAGTTTCTTCACAACAACCATCACATGCAAAGATTCAGGACAAGGGTAAAGCAAAAATGATTGAACCTAAACCTGTGAAGAAATTGTTAAAGAAAGATCAACTCAAGCTTGATGAGGAAGTGGCTTAAAGGTTACAAGTTGAATTTGATGAACAAGAAAGGATTGAAAGAGAGAAAGCTGAAGCCAACATTTCCTTGAAAGAAACATGGGATGATATACAGGCAAAGATTAAGGCTGATTGCTTATTAGCTGAAAGATTGCAAGCAAGAGAACAAGAAGAGTTGACCATTGAAGAAAGGGCTATATTGTTTCAACATCTCTTAGAGAAAAGAAGGAAACACTTTGTAGCAAAAAGAGCAAAAGAGAAAAGAAACAGACCACCAACAAAAGCTCAACAAAGGAGTATCATGTGTACTTATTTGAAAAACATGGAAGGATGGAAGCATAAAGATTTAAAGAGAAAGTCTTTTGAAAATATTCAAGAATTATTTGACAAAGCAATGAAAAGGGTAAATACCTTTGTTGACTACAGAACTGAGTTGGTTGAAAGAAGTTTAGAGAATGGTAAAGCAGAGATAGCACAAGAGAGTAGTTCAAAGAGAGCAGGAGATGAGCTAGAAGAAGAAAGTATTAAGAAGCAGAAGGTGGATAAGGATAAAGAGACAATAGAGCTTAAAAGTCTGATGGAAGTCATTCCTGATGAAGAGGAAGTAGCAGTTGATGCTATTCCTTTGGCTACTAAGCCTCCAAGCATTGTTGACTGGAAGATCCACAAAGAAGGAAAGAAAAGCTATTACCAGATAATCAAGGCTGATGGAAGTTCAAAGATATACTTAGTGTTCAGTCATATGCTTAAAAGTTTTAACAGAGAAGACTTGGAAACTTTGTACAAGTTGGTAAAAGCTAAGTATGGATCAACAAGACCAGTGGAGGACTTAGATTTAGTTTTATATGGAGATTTGAAGACAATGTTTGACCCACATGTTGAAGATCAAGTATGGAAAAATCAATCAGACTATAGAGTATTAGAATGGAAGCTATATGATTCATGTGGAGTACATTCATTAAGGAAGCAAAATGTGCACATTCATATGTTGGTAGAAAAGAGATATCCTCTTACACCTGCTACAATTACTGATATGTTGAACAAGAAGCTTAAAGCTGATCATTGGAATGAAATGTGTTATCAGCTTCTTAAGCTCATTACAAAACAGCTCAAGAATCAATGAAGTGTTTGGAAGCATCCTTCAAGGAATTAATAAAGCTTTCAATGAAGAAACTTGAGATTTTGAAGAAGAATATCAAGTTTAGAGGAGGATTGTTGGGAATAAAAGACTTCTTAATGATCTTAGAGTTACTGCTGATAAGGTTTGTGTTACTACTGCTAGCATAAAGTTAGTGCTGTTCATTAACTTTAATGAAAAATATGCTAAGTAGTTAGTACTGCTAGTGTAACTTAGTTACTACCGTTAGTGTAACTTAGTACTACTAGTGTAACTTAGTACTGCTAGTTACTATTGCTAGTATATATTAGTACTACTAGAGTAAAGTTAGTACTGCTCAAGAATATTGAAGAAAATATTCTAAGTAGTTACTATTACTTGTACACAGTTAATGCGGTTGGTGTATAAGTTACTACTGTCAGTGTTCAGAGTTAATGCTGCTATTACAAAGTTACAATTGCTGAAAAGATTAAGACTGCTAAAAAATTTTCTACTATCAGAGAAAAGATAAAGGCTGCTCAGAGAAAAGATAAGGATTGCTTAAAGATTAAGATTACTTATGAGATAAGGATTGTTATTTATAAAATAGATCTTTGAGAATATTCTAAGTTTTAGGAATATATTGTAAATCGACTAGGACTCTTTGTTGTATAAAAGGAGGACCTAGGGCATAGAGTTCTATGTATTAAAAACGAGTCATTCATAGAGTTGTTTATAGCTTCAAGGTTTTGTAACCCTAATACTAGTTATAGTATTCATATTAATATATTGAAGCTTTGTTTGTTAATCTGTGTGTTCATTAAAATTACTATTCTATTGCATATTCTTCTTGTTGATCAAAGATTAGATTCCGCATAATCTTTGATATATTTTACAAAGTTTCTACCATAGTTGTATGGGATTTATCTTGCATAACTAAACCTTACACAAGCTAAGGAATTCAAGATCCATTCAAGTAGGACTAACACTCTCATTGTATTTATATCTATCCCGCCAATTTTATGCTTAGTGTAGTTGTCTTTGTCTTTTATTACATGTTATATTTGACAAGAAGAAGCTTGAAAGTTCTTAGGAAGTTTCATTGGACAATTCTTAGAGGATGATTTAACCAATTATCGCATGTTTCTTCTCCATTATTGAGCAAACCAGGGGAGTACTAGTTTCTTTTCCTTGTTTTCTTTTCCCTTTATTCGTTTTATAGGTACTTCTATAGAACATTGGGGATAATGTTCAACTTAAGTGTAGGGGGAATAAGACTTAGAAACTATTCCTTCATTTACCATTTGCTTGTTCCTTAAAATGATGGGTAATATATCAAAACATAGCATAAAAAGGTAATTTTGACCCAAATTTTAAATTTTTTATGACACATACCGATGAAAACAAAGTATTAATAGCGTCTCATGGATATGAATGTGTATGACTAGCATAAAAACCCTTAAAATTTCACCTTAAAAATGTGAGGTTCGCCTTAAGATCTATAGGAATTCGGGTATCCATTATTAGTACCCAAGATAATTTATATCTTTAGCTTTCTCAAGTTAAGGTTCGAATGCAGTCATATATTTTTATTCCATTATTACGGATGTGTACGTAAGGTCTTTGTCTCCTTTTATGGAGCATTGGTATCGGTATTAATTTATATGAGTGTACCGGTAGTATATTAAATTCTAGAACTTGTTTTTGTGATGCATCTGATATGTCGTTATGTGGTGTTTATTTATGATAGTTCAAGTTTTAAATATATATTTTGCTGACTTAACCAAAAACAACACTTTAACGGGCAGTGTACCCGGTCAGTGGTAGATTCGTGGTAACTAGGGCGTCGAACACTTGAAGCAAGGTTAAATCTCTCAATTTATTTATATATTGGTTATCTAATCTAAGTTAATTCTAATCTAAGTCAAACCTATGCTAATCTTATGTTAGTTCTAATCCTAATTCTAACAGGTAAAGGGGGGTTTCAGCCTGAGAGACTGGCATAGGTTTGGTTGGTGACTATAATCAATTCAAGACACTTTAACCCACGCAAGCAAATTAACAGAAGATAGAAGAGCGGTCAAGCCTTATGATAGAAAACTGTATTAGCCATCATTAATCCGATTAGAAATTGGTATGTTTATTCAGTGCAATGATTACTTATCTCGAAGAGGCATATCATTCTTAGACTTAGGCGGGACTTCATCCTAAGAGCTAGACACATTAATTCTTTCACAATTAAAGCATCCGCATAAAGCATCCTTATTACCTGATCATAATCTATCTTAGGGATTAAAGCAATGGTGATCTTGTTAAACCCTAGCTCATAGAGACTTTACCCACTTACTGCTTAATGGCAATTTATACTCTAGTAGTCCACTTGTCTAACTATCCAATGGAATCAGAACATATTGTTACAAATATCTGATTCACCTACTAGTCAACATGTTCAATAAACCAAAGGCAGTTTCTGTTAACTAGTTAAGCCAGAAGCGTATCCTTAGCATGATTTTAGAAGGACAATACTTGTGATCCTATGATTCTAGATGTATAAATCACTATATGGAGAGCTATCCCGGCATTTAGATTACTTGGTCCATATCACTAGATCCAGTTGAATGATAGGTCGCATAGAAAACCATGTAAACAAGTATAAATTGATAAACATAAACAAGCATGCAACGATAAATTAAGCAATCGAGATATAAACAAAACCAAACATTCAGATCTTCATAATAATGGCTAATACCCGAAAGTATTAGCCTTCAAACATCATAATTAATACAAGAGTAATTGTTTTAGCCAAGGTAAACTAACCGAGTTAACGAATGATACCAAAAACTGAACGATTACAAAAGTATAAGAAATTACACGTTGTCTTCTATGGATTGGAATGCGTTGCAAGACCTCTTTTGCTCTTTTTCTCCTTTGAAAATCGAATTTTGTGGTTTAGGTATCGAGAATATGATTTAGCACACTTAAAATTCATTTTTGAGTTTTCTATTTATACTGTTTGGAAGTCGGTTCGATACGACGTATAGGTCTTCTCTGGATACGGCGTATTGAGCTTGTTTACTTTGTGGTCTTTGGTGAGTGCAGGCATGGATATTCCGTATCTTCCGTGATGGATACGGCGTATTGGTAGTCAAAATAGTAATCTTCAAAATAACTTCATTTAAGCTTCAGAATGCGCGCCTTTTGCTAATATTCACCAAGTACTCCATAATTACTGTAATTCTCAAATATAAACGATTAAGTAACAATTCATTGCAATAACTATACAAAATGGGTTAAATACATGGGATAAATGATGCTATAAAATAGACGTTATTTGATGTCATTAAATATCCCCCCACTTGAATCCTACTTGTCCTCAAGTAGCCTTTAGAAGTCTATAAAAATGTATTCCTAAGGATATTTTCCGTTAAGCATTTATTTGATCTATTACAAGTACATAACCAAACACCTCACGAAGTAGGAAGATGAAAACACTCAAATCACTCAACTAATCTATGTGGTAACATGTAACTAATTTACTCAATTTCTCAATTGTGATGAGTATTCTATCATAAGCTTGGCAAAGATACACATCTCCGCCGCTAAATCTAAGGTGTAACAAGTTTATAAAGGTAAATATGGGTTTTTGTATGGAAAGGCTTAGGGTTGATCATTCTATAATCTTTCACCAAAATACCACACCAACAAGGCAGCTGAAGCATACATACATGGCCGTAATGACGGAATAGACATGTGTGTTTGATCACATCCTCATTCGAGTTTAACCAACGGTTAAGATGAAGAATGATATAGGGTAGGGATCTTCTAACTTTCACCAATAGTAATAAACCAACAAGGCAGCTGAGACATGCATACATGGCCGTATCGACGAAATAGACATGCACGCTCGATCACATCCTCATTCGCGTAAAACCATGGTTAATGATTAGGAAAGGGAAATAAATTGCTGTTAAATAAAAATTACGAAACAAATAGATTAAGTCTAAAATACAAGTTGCTAGACACTTTTTTCCTCGACCGTTACCATGATAAAGACACAACTATTTACAACGTCTTGATCATAGATAAAAAACAACAACCTAAGTTGGCGTTCCTGTAACGGTCAACTTCCCAATCATCCCATACTTTACATACTTTACAAGGCAAGTGGCGATATCTTCCACTTTATACAATACTCTACATCGTCGATTTGTATCAACGAATAATCGATCCTTCGTGTAATTCCTTCGGTAGTTGCGAAACGATTATCTTCAAACTTTCCTTCTCTTTTTTGTTGCGATTTTTCTAATTTTTTTGATTTTTTTTGCTAACACTATACTACGAAACTCGGTGTAGTTTCACCATCTTCACGATCATAATAATTCTGGATAATTCCTTCGATAATTCTTCATTCTTCAGACGTACCATTAATTGCGATGGTAGTAAAAATACATGAGTTTTGACTATAATATACATTCCCATTTGCAATGTGCAAATTTCTTCCAACCGTACCAAAATAGACACAAGACTCGGGAAATACAAACTTTACACTTTAAGCAACTAGCAACTGTAAAATAAACTTAATCTAACAGGGTAGGTTAAGGTGTAAAGGTGTAACGAAACAAATAATTGGTGTAGTTCCTAAAGAATTGGCTCTACGGGTTGTTCTAGGGGTATCTTACTCTTAAAGTGAGAGTAAACAAAGGGTTTATACGGGGGTTAACTAACCGTGTAGTTAGTTAATAAGCAACATGTAAAGGCGATTTGGGTGTAATCCTAAAATTTACCAATTTAAACAAGTTACTCCATCTAAATCTATAATACTTATCACTGCGGTCTCGAATAGATATACCAAGCCAAGTTCTAAAGTTTACAACATCACCGACACACTCATATTTTGTGGAATTTGGTTAAACATTTGGAAACAGATAAGTTTAAATCCTCACAATATCTAATAAGGGTTATTGTATGCAGGTTATGTATCAAGTAATTTCACAAAAGTATGTTTGAATTTTTTTTTAATTTTAGCATAATTTGAGCATTTGTGTGAAAAATAGGACAAGTAAACATTCTAATTCCCACCCCCACTTGAATTATACAACGTCCTTGTTGTATAGATAAAATATTAAATACGGGAATTAAAAAGAATTAGAATGAGAATCTCCCCCGATATTTGCTCGGTAGATTCTCCATGTTGAGTTTATTAGCAAGATTGTGTTGAACAGCCGCCTTGAAGTTTCAAGACTCCAACACTTCAAGATCTCCATATTTGTAAATTCTCCACCAATATTCGTCGATATTTCTTTGCTTCCAAAGTCCTGTATAAAACATAGGAAAAACGTGTACATTCCTATCTTGGTACCTACAGTTAATTTAAACTAAACTAAACAAACTAAATACGGGCCAGTTTTATGAATACTACGTATAATGTGCATGAATACGTCGTATTGCCAAAACTGACAATAATATTTTTAAAGTGCATAAAAAGTAAAGACTGATAACGTCGAGACAATCAATACGCCGTATGGTATGGAGCGGTGTTGATCCCAATAGAATAGATCTTTAATCCCTTAGCTTGTATAAGGTATAGTTATGCAAGATAAATCTAACACAACTATAGTAGAAACTTTGATTATGAATATCAAAGACTATCCGGAATCTAGTCAATGATACTAAGAAGAATTACAATGAAACAGTAATGAACAAGATCAATAACAAAAGAGTTTACTAAACTTTCAGCCTTAATATAAAATGAACACTCTTAATAGTGTTAGGGTTTACAAAACCTTGAAGCTATTAATAACACTTTTCTAGATATGATTTGATAAGTTTTTTGGCACATACAACTCTATACCTTAAGACCTCCTTTTACACACCAAGGAGTCCTAATAGGCTTACAATATTTTCCTAAGTTATCATGATCTTCTAAGCAAATAACTTATACGTATCTTTTAGAAAAATATCTCATATTTATCCTGTAAGTAATCTTGATAAACAATCTTCATCTTTATCCTTTCTCTTGTCTTTATCCTTCTGACAGTAGAAACTCTTCTAGCAGATGTAATATTTCAGCAGTTGTAACCAGTAGTATTAACTTTTATACCAGCAGCACTAAATGTGTACAAGTAGTAGTAACTACTTAGAATATTTTCTTCATTCTTCATCAGCAATACTAAATTACACTAGCAGTACTAACTTTATGCCAAAAGTTGTAACTTTACTTAAGCAGTACTAACATATACTAGCAGTACTAAGTTACACTAACATTAGTAACTTTTATACTAGCATTATTAACTACTTAGTAGTATTTCTTCTAAGTCTTTGAGCAGTCTTAACTTCCATTAGCAGTAGTAATATATACTAGCAGTAGTAACTGGAAGTACTAACTACTTAGTATATTTTTCACTAATATCACTAACAGCACTAAGTTATGCTTAGTAGCAGAACTCCAACCTTAGCAGCAGTAACTTCCAAACAACTTCAAAAAATCTTTTAATCCCAACAATCCTCCCCTAAACTTGATGTTTATCTTTTGAATCTTCAAGTTTCTTGATTAAAAGCTTTATCATTACTAGGAGAATGCATTCAAACACTTCCAGGATTCTTGAGTTGTTTTGTCATAAGCTTAAGAAGTTGATAGCACATTTCATTCCAATGGTCAGCTTGAAGCTTCTTGTTGAGCATTTATGTGATTGTTGCAGGTGTAAGAGGATACTTTTTCTCCACCAGCATAAATATATGCAGATTCTAAAATCTCACAAAATGTACTCCACTTGAAGAAAATAGCTTTAAAACTATCACTTTGTGTCCTTATAGATTCCTCCATACTTTACTTTCTACATCAGGTTCAAACCTCACTTTTAGATCACCCTATAACACTCTCTCAAAGCCCTCCTCTAGCCATGTTAACCCATGCTTAGCTTTAACCAACTTCCAAAGAGTTTCTAAGTCTTCTCTGTCAATATTCTAAAGCATCTAAATCATTGATGAGTACCTCTTTAAACATCCATCAGCTCTTATGATTTGAAAGTATCCCATATTTCCTTCTTTGATGATTTTCTAGTCAACAATGATTAGAGGCTTAGTGGATAGAGGTATAGCATCAATTGCTACCTCATCATCAGGAACTATCTCCATATGCTTTTTCATCTCTGCTTCATCATCTACTTCAGCTTCTACATTCTCATCTAACTTCTGCTTCTTTAAATTTTCATATTCAAGTTCTTTTCCTGCTCTTTTAGAACTTCCTTCTGTTCTTGTCTCACTGCCTTTCACCAACTCTGTATCCATGTCTACAAATGTGTTTACTCTTTTCATTTCTTTGTCAAATAACATCTGAATATCCTTAACGCATTTGGTCTTCAATTGATTGTGCTTGTATCCAGCCATGTTTTTCAGATAAATAGACATTGTATTTCTCTTTTGAGCCTTAGTTGGTGGTTTTATTCTCTACTCTTCTGCTCCAAGTCTTGCAAAATACTTCTTCCTTTTATTCATGAGCTCCACAAACAATCTTGACTTTTCTTCAATAGTCAATTCTCCTTGCTCTTCTGCCTGTAATCTTGCAGCTAGCTCATAATCTACATACATCATAGCTTGAACATTATCCCATTCAGCAATGTTTGCATTTTTTCTTTTTGTCTTGCAAGCTTCTCTTATTCTTCCAATTCAGCATCTAATTGAGCTTGAAGTTTTTGAGCAACCTCCTTATCAAACATAATCTAATCTTTCTTCTTCAAAGGTTTTTCATGCTCAACCATTTTTTCCTTGCCTTTGTCTTTAGCCTGTGGAAGTTGTGAAGGTTGTGAAGGTGATGTTATTGTTGTAAATTCACTTGGCTCTTGAACTACAACCCCTCTAGCCTTGGGTCTTGTAACAGCAGTTGTAGTTATTATAGCAGCAGTTGTAACAGCCTTAGGTTTAGTTACATTGATTTCTATTAAGGTTTAAGCCAGAGTCAACTCATCAACATTTGTTGTTATAGTACTGTTAGTAGTAACTTCAGCAGTACTAACTTCCTTCTCAACCACATCTTGTTCTACAAACCCTTCTTCACCATCAAGAATACTTGTATCAAACATTTCTTCATCATTCCTCCCCTGAGTCTCATCAACCAAAGTAACCTCTACATCAGCATCAATATTAGCTATTTTCCTCTCCTGTTTGGATGCATCCTCCTGATCACCTAAACCTTTATCTTAAGTGTTGATCCCAAGCCTTGATCGATTCTTTACCTTGTAAAGTGTTTGTTAGCTTGGATGAATCCAAAATAACAATGGTTGAGACTTTGTTTGTATATCAAAGTGTATGCGGAATCTGCACTTTGATACTCTAGAAGTATTAATCAATGGAACAATACCAAACAATGAACAATGAGTTAAAACACAAACTGCTTTAATATTATTAAATCAATAATACGAGTACTCTTGAAGTACTAGAGTTACAACCTTGAAGCTATACGTTCTTTCTCTAAGATGTATCTCTATCTCTTAAGCGTATATAAAACCTTAACCTAGGATCTCCTTTTATACACCACAAGGAGTCCTTTACAAGATAACTATCGAACTTTTAGGATCAATTACAATTATAATCATATACAAATCTTCCTAAAATATAAAAGATATACATTCCATATTTATCTCATTGCATCATTATCTCCAAGTTAGCAGCTTTGACCATCAGCAGTATTAACCTTTCTTCTAGCAGTATTAACTAACTTTTACAGTACTAAGTTTGTACTGGCAGTACTAACTCCATTAGTACTGTTAGTTATACCTTGGCAGTATTAACTCTTGATGAAGATTTATTCCCAACAATCCTCCCCTAAACTTGTGATTTATCTTCAAATCCCAAGTTTCTTCTGGATTAAATCTTCTTGTCTTCTGATGATGATTCTTTCAAACACTCTTCTACTTCTGCACTTGTGATCTGATGAACTTTAGTAGTTCATATGCTTGTGTACTTTCATGATCAACCTCCAATCTCTTACTCAGCATCTTTGATAGCATTTCTTGACTTAGAGGATACTTCTTTTCTGTAAGCATATGTATAGCAATCCCATTTTGCATCAGCAGAATATGAACTCCACAGAAATCACATAAATTCCAACTTATCAAATTATACTCATTCTGATTCATCCATATTTCACTCTCCTCATCAGGTTCAAAAAGTGTATGCAAGTCTCCCCACAGCATTAAATCATATCCTTCTGGTTTTGAGGAACTATACCTTTCTTTGACCAGCCTGTATAACTCCATTATATCTTGTCTATCAAAATCATATAACATCTCACTCAGAATCTTGTAGTTCTTTGAGCTTCCATCTCCTCTAAAGATTTTGTAGTACATGAAGTTTTTTGACAAAGTGTAATTTTTCTAATCTATAATTGGATACCTTGTAGATAGAGATTCAACATCTTCTGCAACATCTTCTCTTGGAACTATGTCTAAATATCCTTTGAGATCTTCCTTCTCATCATCTAGTTCTATCTTTTGTCTCTTAACAGTACTTCTTGTGCTTTTTCTAGGAAGAGATTTCTTTCTTTTTGCTCTAGATTCTTTAGAAACTTCTTTCATTTCCTTTTGTGCATCAACATCTTCTTCTTTAATCTTTTCAAGAGACTTCATCATTTCACTTCCATGTTCTAAATCCATAGGCTCAATATGTTGGTTAAAATCCCAAACCTTTTAAAAAATTGGCCTAATCTCATTATAAGACATTCCCTTGAAATCACCCATCTTGTAGTTTCCTTGATTCTTCAAGTATTTAACCATATTCCTCCTTACTTGGGCAATTATCTTTGGTTTCATCTTTGGAGCATGATACCTTATGACTGAAGGATCATTCCAATCTATCTTCTTAGATGACTTGGCTTCAGACATAGCTCTTTGCCCTTCCTCTTCATCCCATTATCTAGCAATTTCTTCATCCCTTGCAATCTGTGCTCTTTCTTCTTCATCCATTTGTTCTTGCAGTCTAACGGCTTCAGCAAAACTCAACCTTTCTTGTTCAAGCTCTTTCTTAGACTTTTTCTTAGACTTAGGCTCTGTCATTATTGCTTTTCCCTTGTCTTTTCTTATCCTTTTCTCTTCACTCCTTCTATAAGTAATAGTTCTTCCAGCAGTACTAATATTTACCTCAGCAGTACTAACAACTGGAACTTCACTAGTAGTACCTTTTGTTGCTCCAGCGGTACTAACTTCAGAATTCCCTTTCTCACTGCTTCCTTGATCTTGAATGACTTCAGTAGGAGTCACTTCTTGAATAATAGGCTCAGTTTTAGTGCTTGCTCTCTCTTGAACCTCTGTATCAGATAATTTCCTCCCCTATTTGGAAGAATCATCTTCAACATCTTCATCATCTTCAGAAAGGACAACCTGAGCTCTTTTCCTTGCTGTCCCAGCCTTGAGTTTAGTCTCTAATTTCTTTACCCTTAGAATGAGCTTAGTGACAGCAGCACTGTAAGTTTGCTTGGTCTTCTTCAAATCAACCTCCAAGACGCCAATTTTCTCAGATAGTTTGGTAACCAAAGTCGTCAATTCATTTAGTTTCAAGCTACCCTCAGCACTTCCATGTGAGTGAACAACATAGAGAGGTGATTCATTGGGTGTAGGAATATGTTATTCTGCTCCAGGTGATGGTTGTGTTGGTTGTGTTGGAGATAGGAATGATACAACAGCAGTGGTATGATCAGGTGAGTGTTCAATTGAAGGTTCAGGTGAGTGTGAAGGTGAGGATGTGATTCTTGAAGGTGAAGTGGAAGGTTCAGAAACATTTAGCATAGTAGGGAATAAAGCAACTTCTTGTCCTGAATATCCCTTTGTAGGCCTCTTCATATTGTTAAAAACTTTAATGCTAAGAGAGGGAACAGGATATGTTCTTGAGTGTTGTTGAAGTTGTTTCCTCTGCATATCTAGGCATATTTTAATGAACCTAGGGTAAATTAAAAACTTATGGGGGCTTGAAATATTGGACACCATATGCTCAAAAATTAACCTAGAAAAATTATATCTCCGATTGGTAGCTAAACATATAACAGCAGTTGCAATGTTACTACTAAACTGCTCACAAGCAGTCTTCTTTGGGCTAAGACAATGAAGAATAGTGTGGATAAGAAACCTTCATTGAGGTGAAAAAGCACCTTATTGAAAAGTTAACTTATTTGAATGTGTGTGAAATCCCATGAGTGCCAACTGCTCAAAAATCTCCGAGTTGGGTATAGAAGTAATACTATCATGATCATCCAACTTGAGATGTCTTCTTAAAGATGCTTCAGTGATAGTCTTTGAGTGACCATCAATGGTAGCAGTAATCTGGACTTCTCCATTTTCATCATTAGTAGCTTCAGCAGACCTCCAAAATTGTTTAATAAAAGAGATTTAAACATCTGGCTTCTTTGTGAGTGCATAGCAAATGTGACTTCGATTTAGGAAATCGATGACTTGATGAAACCCTTCACTTCTTATAGATT
Organism: Tanacetum coccineum; assembly: GCA_026074375.1. Taxonomy (NCBI): domain Eukaryota; kingdom Viridiplantae; phylum Streptophyta; class Magnoliopsida; order Asterales; family Asteraceae; genus Tanacetum; species Tanacetum coccineum. The sequence goes on along the minus strand of BQNB010001396.1, from coordinate 75,793 downwards.
TCCCTAAAAACGCTACCATGTTGTGCTTGTCACAAAATTCCAAATTTGCCATGAATAAAAGTGTGAGTATTCGTGTGGGATATGATCGTTTATGAAAATATGAAGGCTGGAGAAAGTTAATTGAGATTTATATAGAGAAAACGTAAAGATATGGGTTTGACCGACTTAAGAAATTTGATTATCGTGATAAAACCAACTATATATAGAAAGATCACGAAAAGATCCAATTAGTCAAACCCTATATCATAGGTATTTGGCGGAAATATCTCAACGGATCTATTTATTAATGAAAAATTCTGTTAGGGCAAACAGTACTAACGGTCATCCAGCAGTACCAAAATTTGTCTAGCAGTACAAAATGAAGCCATCAGAAAATTAACTCTCCACCAAAAGCAGTACAAAACTCCAAATTTTGTATTATCAAAAATAGCTTCACATAATCACTCCTTTAGGTTTTATGCTCACAATTTTAGCTCTCTTTCTTTTTAACTCCACTTTTGCACTCTGTCTGTTTTCACACATCTCTCTTTTTGTTTTAAGCTCACCACTACTCTATTCTTGGCTCACAAATTCATACAAATATAGTTTTTTGGCAAACTAACCTAGCCACTTACGGATTTGAGTAGTCATTATACCAATAGTCGTTTTGCTTTGGACTGCCAATGCTTCATTATAAAAACAGGTCATTGATACCATATAGTATTGAGTAAACTATCAACTATCAACGATTAAGAATCTTTACCAGTAGCCTTTGCTCTGGAATAGTCATCCTTGATGTCTATAAGACATGGTGAACTGATGACCATTTGTTGTGTGGTGTTAAAACCAACACTTTAAGAACAAACAACATTCCTCCCCTCAAATAATGCATCATTAGTAACCAATTTCACACTTCCATTGCTTATCCTGAAAGAGTTAACTCAAAACTAAGAAAAACATAATCTAAACATTTTTCCTTGTTTTAGCAGTATTAAACTACTAAACATGAATTGAACAGTGAGACATAGAAAATAACTAGCAGTACTAACTATAAGTAACAGTTTTGTCAAACAGTCTTAAATATAACTAGCAGTACTAATTATAACTAACAATGTTAATTTACAAAGACTTAACAGTACTAACATTTAACAAAAACAAACAAGAGATATGGGCATTAGGAATTTAACATTCCAATACTTGAGACCAAGTACTCAAATCTACCAGCATCAAAACCTTTTGTAAGAAGATCTGCCTACATATGTCATGTCAATTTTAGGCCATTTGAATCAACTTTTTAGCATTGCATCTTCTTATAAAATGATGCCTAATCTCTATATGTTTTGTTTTAGAATGTTGAACATGATTTTCTATTATGCAAATAGTACTATTATTGTCAATATAAATAACAGTATTCATGAAATTGTACCCATAGTCCAGCAGTTGGTTTTGTATCCAGAGAACCTATCCACAGCAACTTGCAGCCGCCACGTATTCAGCCTCAGTTGTAGAAGTGGCAACTACAGTTTGTTTCTTGCATTGCCAAGAGATCCGCCTATTTCCTAAAAACTAACAACCTCTAGTGGTTGACTTCCTATCTTGTGTAGCTCCAGCATAGTCACTGTCAGTGTAAGCAACTAATTCCAATGGAGACTCCTTAGAATACCAAAGTCCTAAAGATGGTTTTCCTTTAAGGTATCTAAAGATTCTCTTAACAGCTAAGAGATGGGATGTCTTTAGAGAAACCTGAAACCTTGCACATGCACGGACTACAAACATGATATCTGGCCTGGATGCTGTAAGGTACATCAAAGATCCTATCATAGATCTATAATGATGTTCATCAACATCAGCAGCATCTTCATCTTGAACCAAAGGCTTTTCCAAATCTGTTAGAGTAGAGGCAGACTTCACATCTGTGTATTGTACTTTCTCAAATCTCAATGACTATTTACTTGACTGTAAAAATGCCATTTCTTTTTCTGTTGGACCTGTAAAACCCAAAAAGAAGGTAAGTTCTCCCATAGAACTCATTTGAAACTTATCTTTCATAAGCTTCTCAAACTCATCACATAACTCCTTCTTTGTAAATCTAAAGATAATGTCATCCACATAGATTTGAACAAGCAAGATATGTCCTTTTTGTCTCTTGATGAATAATGTTTGGTCAATCTTTCCTCTTTGAAAACCATTGCACAAAAGATAATTTGCCAAAGTATCATACCAAGCTCTTCGTGCTTGATGCAGTCCATATAATTCTTTCACTACCTTATAGACTTTATCAGGATGATCAGGATCTTCAAAACCTGGAGGTTGACATACATAGACTCCTCTTCATTCTGACACCAAACAGGAAAGCACTTTTTACATCCAATTGGGTAGACCATAAATCCCAAATAAGACATAAGCTAGAACATTCTTATGACCTCAATTCTAGCCACAGGTGCAAAGACTTCATCATAGTCTATGCCCTCTCTTGAGTATGGTCCTTAGCAACAAGTCCTTGGCTTTGTTTCTGATACAATCCCATTTTATCTAATCTGTTTTGTATAACCCACAAAGCTGTGACAGAATTGGCTCAAGACCTTTAGTAAATCCATAATAAAAAAATTAATCTAGACCTGTTGGCTGTTTTTGAACGTAGGAGTTCCTCCTGCATTGCTTCTACCACATGCTGGATCACTAAGAGCTTTAAAACTCTTTTTGGTTCTTCCTGAGAGAGGAAACAAGCAAAAAGACATGTATACATTCATTTCTGATGAACTATCCCTTCATATATAGCACTAAATCAAGTTCAGAGTAAGAGTTGTCATTCTTCTTGTTTAACGAAGACTGCACATCACCATCACATTCAATTGGTGATCTTTGTGAATTCTTGTGTGAGGAGTGGTAGGTACTACATAAGATTGTGGAATGTTCCCCAATTCAATTTCTTGGTCCTCCACTTGTGTGTCTTCAGATGCATGACTAGTCCTACCCATGTCCAGGTAGCAGTATTAACTTCAATGGAGAGCAGTACTAACTTCTCTACTACCAGTATTAACTTCTGGTCTGGCAGTATTAACTTGTTGATCAGCAGTACCATTATCCTTAAGACTGCTATCTTCATGAGACTTTTCTGTAGCATCATTCTCATCTTGTAACCTATCTTTATCTTGTATTTGAGCATCAGCAACAGATCTTGGTGCATCATCACCAAAATATAAAGCATCCTTCCAAATTGGCATTACAATGCAATCCTGATCTTGTTGAGAAGATTACTAACATCCAGAAACTCCTTGTATACTAGCAAGTTATAAGAAAAAGTTTCTTGCAACCACTGGTACAATAATTCTTGATTGTTCGAGAATCAATATCAAACAGCCACTTGGACCATTTCCTTCTATCATAAGCTTATTCCTAAGGAACCCAATATGCAAGTTTTCTTTAGAACTTTTCTGTTACTCGAAGTGTTGTATAACCCAACAAGCTTTGCTACTTAAAATATCCAACAAAGAAACCTCATCACTCTTTCCATCAAACTTACCCAAGATAATCTAAGGTATTTGAAGAATAGTAACATGACATCCAAAAAGGTTTGCATGAAGCCTATAGCGAGTTTAAAAACCTCTTAAAGAGTTCATAGAGAGTCTTGTTATGAGGCTTGACTATTAAGACCATTCTGTACATAGCAAGCAGTAAGAAACTGCTTCCGCCCCAAAAATGTGTAGGATAACTTAGAGTCAGCTAACATTGGTCTAAGCAGCCTCAATGAGTTCCCATTCTTCCTTTTAGCTACACCAATTTGCTGAGGAGTACCTAGCTACACTATAAGTCTTTTTTAATACCTTTTTCCCAACTGAAATCCTCCACCACTTTGTTTTTAAACTCTGTCCCATTATCACTTTGATTATTTTTACATTTCTTATCCAATAGTTTTTCTACTTCTTTGATAAAAATTTTTAAGGATCTCACTGGTTTCATCTTAGTTGTTAAAAGAAAACCCAGAAAATCTACTAAATCATCAGTTACTACTAAGCAGTATTTTATATGCATTAAAATCCTAACAAAAGTTGGACCAAAAGACCAGTGCAACAATAAACAATGGCTTAGTATGGATTAAAGGCTTGGTCTGACAAGAGGCTCTGTTTGCTTGCCATTAAGACAGCAACACATGTTTCGGGATCATTCTCAAATCTTTTTAAGGCAGATCTCTTAACAAGATTTACTTTGACGAGTTATTAATATCTAATTTTATCGGACGCAAGCCTTCTATGCCTAGCATTGATCTTTAGATGTATCCCTTTAGCATAGACAAGTTAAACTATCTTTAGGAACTATGTTTTTCATATCAAAACTGTACATGTTATCCTGTCTAGAAATTTTAAGAAGTATCTGATTTTCATCAGGCAACTTAAAATTAGGAGATAAGACAAGACATTCAGAGTCAATAAAAAGAACATAGTTCTTTTGTCAGCACATTCTGTGAGACACTAAGAGGTTGAACTTTTAAACTCTTTTGACAAAGGTAACAACATCAAAATCAAGATTATCAGTTTTAATATACATTTGCCAGCAAATTTTACCCTCCATAATGCTCCTCACCACCAAAAGTAACATAACCTCCATCAAAGTCTTTGAAATCTGAAAGATGGCTATATAGTTTTCCAGTCATGTGCTTGAGCATCCCACATCAGCAAAGCCTTTATCAATTAGTTGTGAATTGCTCCTAGTAACCACATAAAATTGATACGTTAGTTTATCGTTGGGACCCAAGCCATTACTGACTTGGATCTGCCTCGGCATCAATGTAATTATATTTGTATGAAACCAAGTGGAATGCACCATTGGGTTTGATGTCTCCAAACCAACATCTGAGGGCTTAACAGCATTAACATCCATGCCCTGACATATATACAGTTTGATCTAAATGGCCTACAAAAATTAAACCTTTGATTAAAACATCTTTTTGTTAATGCTGTTGTCTTGTAAAAGGGCCTGTGAACAGTTGATTGTGCTTGATTTTGAAAATATGTCCTTGGTCTAGCACAATGAATTGTTGATTTGGGGTGAGCAGTATAAGAAGGCCTAACAATATTAAAAGACCTAGCAGTAATAAAAGGTCTACCAGTGTTAACAGACCTAACATATTTAACAGGCCTTGCAGTATTAACAGATTTTAGGCCAGTCTTCATTAAGACTGCTCTTGGAGTCATATGTTTGTGTGCACTGGAATGAGAGGTTTTAGAATAGTAGTCATTATCCTTTTTATTATAATTATTTCCACATACTATTCTTTTCCTCTGTTAGTTAGGACAGTTGTATTGAATGTGATCAAAACTACCACAGATAAAACATGCCTTGTTATTAAACACAAAGTTACATCCTAACTGATTGGATTTTTGACCATTCCAGTTCCTTTGATTTCCCCTAGGTCTTTGTGACCTGTACATCTTTGCATACCTAACTGACCTTTTAACAGGTTTTTCAGGTTTAACAAACTCTTTCTTAGTAGTAGTAGGTATAACAGTTTTCTTTTCAACCTTAGGGTTAGGCTCATCATCATCCTCATCATCTGACACCCAATCTTCAATAATTGGATCATCATTATTCTCTCTAACTTTCTTAGGTTCTACTTCCTTAACATGATTAGCAAGATAGAAAAACTTTTCTTTCCAATCTTTGTCTACCTTAAGTGAAGACTTAACAGAGCTAGTTTCAGTATCAGTTATTTAATGTTGTTCCAAAGAGTCATCAGTATTCTCCTTAGAATTATCTAACTCTTTATCACAATCAATGGTAGGCTTTAAACTAGAATCCCTAGGACCATACTTATTAACCTCAGGTTCTTTGAATTCTTCAATACCTGAATAAGATAAGTCTAAAGGTGTTGGTCTATTAAGAATCAAAGGATGAGGTGAGGAGACAGCATGATAACCTACTCCTTTCTTGCTTTTGTCAGTTATCTGACTTTCTAACATTTCACTTAAGTCCTTAGCAGATTTATCAAACTTTGCAATCTTAAACTCAAACCCCTCCTTTTCTTGTTTAACTTTTTCAAGTTCATCCCTAAGTAATCCCATCTGATATTCTTTGCTACCTACACTTCTTTTAAGTAAAGCAATTTCCTCAGAGAAACGAACTTCATGTTCTCTATATTTAACAATTTGACCTTCTAAAGTTGCTAAACCTCTTTTGTATGTAGTTGCTTTAAAATCAGTATCACTTAATTTAACAAGCAAATCATCAATATGTTTCTTTAGAGCTTCATAGTTTTTCAGACAATTTTTTGAACAAGATTTATCATTTGTTACCTCAGAATCTGAGAATGCCATGAGAGCCATGTTTGCCTGAATTTCTTCCTCTGCCATGTCACTCCAATCAAATCCAGCACCATCTATAGCACACATTGCCTTTTCAGAAGCATCTTCAATCTTTACTGCCTTTGTTGAGCTACCTTGATTCCAATTTCTGTTGTCTTTACTCCTAGGTGCTCTGCATTCTCTGGCAAAATGTCCCATTTTATGGCAGTTGAAACATTCTACCTTTGATTTATCATATCCAGCAGTGTTGCTTCCATCAATGATGATTTTCCTTCCAGTTCTCTGATAGAACTTTCTTGCCCTCATGCTTAGTAGTGCCATATTCCACTTTAAATCCATTTCTTCCAAATCATCATCATGAAGTTGCTCAAGGTCTTCATGAACTAGTTGAGACCCTTTTGGTTGAGTGGATAGAAAGGCATATACTGTGGCATCACTAAAGCTAGCAGTACAAATTTCAGTACTGGCAGTATTAACCTTTATGGTAGCAGTACTAACTTTAGGGTTAACAGTATTAATATTATTAGTACTGTTTGCACCTGAAGTAGTTACAAATGCCAAGTTTTTATCATCACTGCTTGCACCAGCAGATTACTTAACCTTCTGTTCAACAATTTTAAAATTGTTGTACAAATCATCCAAACCTATATTATCAAAATCAGGTTTGCTCATCCAAACTACCACATGTGTATCCCATTCAGAAGGTAAGCTCCTTAAAAATTTTACATTTAGATCTTCTGGAGGAGTAACCACACCCAGAATTGCCAATCTACTAACAAGCCTTTGAAGCCTATTAAAGATAGAATCAAGTGATTGTGAGCTTGAAGCACTAAAGTTTTCATATTGTTGTTTTAACAGAGCATTCTATGTCTTCTTTGTTTCTTCATTCCCTCCAAATCGAGCTTTAATTGCAGCAAACATTGGCTGAGCATCCGCATACTGGTCGAAGGTAAGTTGATGTTCATTGGGCAGTGCCATGAGCAGTAGACTTTTTGCCTTTACATCATTTTTTTTACATGTCTTTTCTTCAATAGTAGAAGGCACAGTCATCTTTGTTGCTGTTGATGTACCAGTTTCTGATGGTGTTGTTACAGGAATAGGTACCCATGAATTCCCATTCTCTATGACCTCCCATAGAGCATAATCTTGGATCTGAAAATACTGTTTGATCCTGATCTACCACATCTCATACTCCCTGAGTTTGAGCATGGGAAGCTTAGCCAAAGCATTGTTATGAGTATTCTCCAACTCCATTACTTCTAGATCAACGTTTCTCAAAGCACAGGCTCTGATACCACTTGTTGATCCCAAGCCTTGATCAATTCTTTACCTTGTAAAGTGTTTGTTACCTTGGATGAATCTAAAATAACAATGGTTGAGACTTTTTTTGTATATCAAAGTGTATGCGGAATCTACACTTTGATACTTTAGAAGTATTAATCAATGGAACAATACTAAACAATGAACAATGAGTTAAAACACAAATTGCTTTAATATTATTAAATCAATAATACGAGTACTCTTGTAGTACTAGAGTTACAACCTTGAAGCTATACGTTCTTTCTCTAAGATGTATCTCTATCTCTTAAGCATATATCAAACCTTAACCTAGGATCTCCTTTTATACACCACAAGGAGTCCTTTACAAGATAACTATCGAACTTTTAGAAACAATTACAATTATAATCATATACAAATCTTCCTAAAATATAAAAGATATACATTCCATATTTATCTCATAGCATCCTTATCTCCAAGTCAGCAGCTTTGACCATCAGCAGTATTAACCTTTCTTCTAGCAGTATTAACTAACTCTGATAGTACTAAGTTTGTACTGGCAGTACTAACTCTATTAGTACTGTTAGTTATACCTTGGTAGTATTAACTCTTGATGAAGATTTATTACCAACATTCAGAGGAAACAACTTGTGCAAATCTACCAATCTTGAATAATCTTTTCATCCCTCGAGGTTTTAACTTCCTTTTCCCTTCTAGCTTCTTGCCTCTCTTTCAATTCAGTAATCTCTGCAGCTTGAGAGGTCTTTATGTTCTCCAAGTCAAGAACTCTTTGTGATAAGCTGGTACAAAGTTCCATCAATTAATTTAGTTTAAGTCTATCCTCACCACTGAGCAGTGGATCATTGGAATGTGTAGGTACACTTGCCACATTTTTAGTATCATCAGTTATAGGTTCTGTAGGACCACTAAGTTGAGGATCCTCAGTGTCTTTCCTCTGTTTCCTTCTAGACTGTTTCTTCTGGGGTTTAGATGTTGATGGTTGAGTAGTAGTGGGTGTACGATGGGAATCAGTTAGTATCTTTGAACCTTCACCTACTTGTTCTTATGCTTAAACAATCATGGTTGGAAATAAAGGTGTGTCCATGCCAGAAAATTCTTTTCCCAACCTCTTCATGTTAGCAAAGACCTTCTTAGTGTGAGAAGGTGTAACATAAATCTTTTTATGTTTGGACATTCCTTCAACTTGTTTATCCAGGAACACTTGCATAAACCTTGGATACATTAGAAATTTAACCCCATCCTCCAAGTTCTTAACCATATTATCAAAAATGTACTTGGAAAAGTTAATTTTTGATTTGTGGCAAGACATATGACAGCAGAGGCCATAGTGCTACTAAATTCGTTCCAAGCAGTAGTCTTAGCACTAAGACATTATAGAATTCTATGGATAAGAAATTTCCATTGAGGTGAAAAGAAAGCTTTATAGAATGTAAGCTTTTATGTAAGATTTTCATACCCCATGATTGTCAGGTTTTCAAAAATTGTAGCATTTGGCATACATTCAGTACCTTCAGCATCTTCCAATTGAAGATCACTTCTTATAATTGTCTCAATGATGATCACCTTCTTCTTATCCACTAGGGCTTGAATCTGCACTTCTCCATTAACACTTTTCACCTTTGCGGTAGCCCAGAATTGCTTAATACATGAAGTATAAATTGTGGGATTAACTGTTAACGCGTATTTGATAAGATGTGCATTCAAAAAATCCACAATTTGCTCGAATCCATCACTTTCAGTGGGTTTATCTAAGAATGCGACCATGTTGTGTGAACTAGCGAACTTTAGGGCAGCCATTGATGTTGGGTTTTGATGATTATCAATGAAATTGAGTTAGAGTTTATTATTAGAGGGTATAACAAAGATTGAAATCGATTAAGTGATTGAAAGAAACCCTCAATCTAAGTATTTATGAAATCACCCTCAACAGCATTAACTTGAACTAGCAGTACTAAGTTAAGCCTATTAACTGGCCCAGCAGTAGCCTAGCAGCACTAAGTTATGCCTGGTAGCATTAACTTAACCAGCAGTAGTAAGTTTATGCCTAGCAGCATTAACTTTGAGTCACCAGCATTAACTAAAATTTCGTTCCAAAAAGCATTTCCATCATCAATTTTGATTCTCACAAGCTCTCTTTCTATTTTTATTCTCACTATATCTCTCAATTCTTTTTCTTACTGAGTCACGCTATCTGTTTTTATGTCACACATCTCTCTTTCTATTTTTATGCTCACCAATTTCTCTCATTTCTTTTAGCTCACAAAGTCACTCTTTTTATTTTTATGTCACATATCTCTCTTTTTGTTTTTCATTCTCACCAATTTCTCTCATTTCTTTTAGCTCACAAAGTCACTCTTTCTATTTTTATGTCACACATCTCTCTTTCTGTTTTTATGCTCACCAATTTCTCTCATTTCTTTTAGCTCACAAAGTCACTCTTTCTATTTTTATGTCACACATCTCTCTTTCTGTTTTTATGCTTACCAATTTCTCTCAATACTCACAATATTAATTATAACAAACAGTAGTAAGTATAACTAACAGCATTAACATAGCAGTATTAAGTATAACTAGCAGCACTAATTATACTTACCAGTAGAAAGTTAATTTTCATCATTAGCAGCTTTTTCATCCCATTCAAATCATCATTTGTTGTATAATCCGCTGCATATGAACACAATTAACCTCCCCTCAATCAATACATCAGAGGTTAAGCATTCCAATACTTGCAGTCAGATATTGAAATCTGCTAACATCAAATGCTTTTGTGAGCAAATCTGCAACATTCTGATCTGTATGAATCTTTATCATCTGAATAAGCTTCTTTTCATTGGAATCTCTAATAAAGTGATGCCTAATCTTAATGTGTTTTGTCTTTAAGTGAAAAACAGGGTTCTTCACTATGCATATAGTACTCTTATTATCAATATGAATCTTAGTCTGCATAAAGTTATATCCATAATCCAACAAATGATTTTGGATCCAAAGCACTTGTCCATAGCAATTGGAAGCAGCTATATACTCAGCTTTAGTTGTGGAATTAGCAACCACAGTCTGCTTCTTACATTGCCATGAAATCAACCTGCACCCTAGGAACTGACAACCTCTTGTTGTGGATTTCCTATCTAAACTTGCTCTTGCATAGTCACTATCAGTATATGCCACCAAATCAAAAGGTGAATCCTTAGGATACCAAAGGCCCAATTTAGGTTGACCTTTTAAGTATCTAAAGATCCTTTTCACAACATGAAGATGTGAAACTTTAGGATTGACTTGGAATCTTGCACAAGCACATACTGCAAACATAATATCAGGCCTTGAAGAAGTTAGATACATCAATGATCCAATCATGGATCTATACAAGTTTTCATCTATATCTTCACCATCTGTATCTTTGAGCAAAGGCTTATAGGTTTCCATGGGTGTGCTTGCTGTTTTGACATCACTAAAGCTAAATTTCTTCAAAATCTCAGTCACATACTTGTCTTGGCTTAGAAAAATCCCATCTTCCTTTTGTTTCACTTGCAATCCTAGGAAGAATGTGAGTTCACCCATAGACCTCATTTGAAACTTCTTATGCATCATCTTCTCAAATTCAGTGCATAATGACTTCTTTGTAGAGCCAAAAATGATATCATCTAAATATATTGAACTAATAGAATATCACCTTTGTCCCTTCTGATAAACAAAGTCTTTTCTATCTTTCCTCTTTGAAACCCATTGTCCAACAAGTAAGTTGACAATGTTTCATACCAAGTTCTGGGAGCTTGATGCAGTCCATAAAGTGCCTTTTCTACTTTATATACTCTGTCAGGGAAGTCTGGATCTTCAAATCCTGGTGGTTGAAAAACATAGACTTACTCTTCAATCTTACCATAAAGAAAAGCACTATTCACATCCATCTGGTACACCACAAAGTCTTTATATGAGGCATAGGCTAAAAATAACGTGATTGCTTCAATTCTGGCAACTGGAGCAAAAACCTCATCATAGTCTATTCCTTCTTCTTGTGTGTACCCTTGAGCAACCAACCTTGCTTTGTTCTTTATCACAATACCTCTTTCATCCTTTTTGTTCTTGCAAACCCATTTAGTGCCAATATCCCTTTTTCCATTTGGTAAATCCACTAGGGTCCAAACCTTTTATAATTTGAATTGTAGAAGATCATCCTGTATAGCTTCTATCCAACTTGGATCCTTCAATGCTTGGATTACCTTCTTGGGTTCTTCTTGTGATAAAAAGCAAGAAAACAAGCAATTTTAAAAGTCTTTATGGTTGGTCCTCTGCTGCATTGAACTAAACATAGCATGTTCAGTCAAACTCTTTGTCATCCTTCTGGTTTAAGGTGCTGAATGTATGTCTCTAATGATTTGTTCAACTGGACGATCCTTGTGAATTCTGGTAGTTAGAATAGGACTGACAGGCATAAACGCATCTAAATTATTTATGTCAGCCTCTGCACCAACATCTTCATCATCATCTGAATAAATAATATCTTCTAATTCAGGCATATTTGGATCATCTGGAAGTTTAATGCTTGTTTTTTGATCAACATCATTAACTTCTATGCCATCAGCATTAACAGTTGAACTAACAACATTAACATTGTTAGTGATGTTTTCATCACTAGCAATATTAATATTGTTAGTGCTGTTAACATTACTTGCATCATTTTCTTGATTAATTCTTGGCTCCTCTGTACTTGGAATCTCACTATCTTTCCTTGGATCTTCAGCATCCTTCTTTTCCTCCTCCCCTGATGGTTTGAATCCAGCATCAGGAGAATCCTTAAGACCAGAAGATAATGGTGAATCTTGAGTCCATAATGGTAGCAGTATGTAATCCTTGCCAATTACTGTCTCCACTCTAGCTTTACCTGCATCAGCACATGCTTTTGTACCTGCATTACCATTAGACTGATTCCCTGCAACAACTAGCTTATAGTTCATAGAATTTGTTAGTGCATCTATATCAAAAAGCCAATTAGGTCCACTTCCTACAATATTAGGTGTATTCTCACTAAATTAAACATGTAGGTTCTCTTCTACTATCCTACTTCTACTGTTGAATACTCTGAATGCTTTGCTATTGGTAGAGTATCCTATAAAGAACCCTTCATTAGCCTTTCCATTAAACTTACCTAGGTGATCTATGGTATTAAGGATTGTAACAGGACACCCAAATGGTCTCATGAAGCTCAAAGCAGGTTTTCTACCTAGAAAAAGTTCATAAGGGGTCTTGTTGTGAGGCTTGATAACTAACATCCTATTTTGGACATAACAAGCAATATTAACTACTTCAGCCTAAAAAGTTGTTGGTAATTTTGAATCAGCTAGCATAGTCCTAGCAGCCTTTATTAGTGTCCTATTTTTCCTTTCAACTACTCCATTTTGTTATGGAGTCCTAGCAACACTAAATTCCCTCTTAATACCTTTCATTTCACATAACTGATTCATGACCCTATTCTTGAATTCAGTCCCATTGTCACATCTAATCACTTTCACCTTAAGGTCTATTAGATTTTATATGCCTGTAATAAATGTTTTAAGGATTTCACTAGTTTCATCCTTAATGGCTAAGAAAAAAAACCCAACTAAACCTACTATAGTCATCTATGACAACTTAGCAGTACATCTTTTTCATTAGACTCTTTACAAATGTTGGTGCAAACAAATCCATATGCAAATACATTTGTATAATGGCTTGGCTGTGATTGAGCTTACTTGTCTTGGTCTTACAAGCAGGCATTATGTTTGCTTTCCTTTCTGACAAGCAACACATGTATGATTATTTTCAAAAATATTTGAAGGTAAACCTCTTACAAGGTTTCCCCTCACTAGTTTATTCATAGTTTTGAAATTTATATGCCCAAGCCTCCTATGCCAAAGATTAGATTCATCTAATGTGGCCTTTGAAAAGAGACAAGTTATACCTCCTAAAGGAACAATATTCTTTTAAAACCAACACTGTACAAGTTTATCTTTTCTAGGAATCTCTAAGCAAGACATGATTTTCAATCATTAGCTTAAAGTCAGAAGACAAAACAACACATTCAGTGTCAGTATAAAAACACTGTTTTTTACCTTGTCACAGCGAGACAACCATTTGTGAAATACTAAAAAGGTTAAACTTAAGCTCCTTAACAAAGTACACATCTTCAAAATCCAATTTACATGTACTGATTTTACCTTTACTGGTGATTCTACCTCATTTGGGATATCCTCCAAAGGCAACAAATCCACCATCAATTTCTTCATAATCTGAGAGGTAGGACTTGTTTCCAGTCATGTGCCTAGAGCATCCACTGTCAATTACTCCTTTTTCCTGTAATTCTAGCTGTGGATTGCCCTACACAAAAATTAAGAGAATCAGGCTCTCTTGGGAACCCAAGCCATTACAGACTTGGATTTTCCTTGTGCATCAACATAGTCAAATCTTTTAAAGTTCATTCATGCACCATTGTGTCTAGAGATATGGTCTAAACCCTTTTGCTTTGGTCTCCAAACCTAACATGCTGAGGCCATAACAGCATTAGCCTTATTTCCCTTATTATCACTTACTGCTGCTATTGGCCCAGCAGTAGTAACATTTCCCTTAATAGTATTAACTTTTTCTTTTAAATTACTGTTTTTATTTGTTGTAGAATTAATAAAGCGCCTTCTAACATGTGAATGTGCTCTATCGAAAAAACATTAGATTGCTGGGTCCTTACACTATTAACTGTTGGTCTTGGGTAGGCAGTATTAATTGGTCTGGCAGTATTAATTGATACTGCTGCTTTTGAAAAGTTTTGCCCAGCAGTATTAAGTGTTTTAATGCCAGATTTCATTAAGACTGCTTTTGGAACAAAATATCCTTTTTGGATGAGGGTGAGTCATCTTGAGAATTTTGGAATTCAACCCTTCTAGCAATTGATCCCTATAGTTTTCGTCTAATCCATTTTCTTTCAATAGAAATTCACAATCTATGATCAAATGATTAAAACTGCCACTTTCTTAACAACCTTTATTTTAAGACTCAAAATTACTTCCTAATTTTGTGTGTCACAAATTATTCTAGTTTTCTCTGTTACCTCTAGTACTTGGACTATTGTTTCCCTAGGGTATTTAGCTTGCTTTATGTTCTCTACCTTCTTAACAGACTCCCTAGGTGGTTTTTACATGCTTAAAATATTTAACAAATCTAATTTGGCAATACTAGTTTTTTCTCTATTTAGGGCACATAAACTCATTCTCAGTCTCAACTCAAAGGTCAGATATCCAATCTTCAATAAGTGGTTTACTAACAGACTTAGTTTTTTGACTCACTAGTCTTACTTCACAAGTTATTGCCTCATTCTAAAATCATATACCTTCCTCATCCACAAGTACCAAATCAGATTAGGGGGCTGAAGTTCCAATATAGGGAGAGGGAACAGCATTGACCCCTTTCACGAGATTGTTTTGTACCTATCATTCTCCAGACAATTAAACACTTGCCTATCACCACTTGACTATCAAAACCCACAACCATCTTGAACGTTATCACTTACTTGAACTCAAACATTTGCTTAAGATTTTTGATGATTTTCCAAACTTTTCAAGGTATGTTTTTAAATCCATCTTTTTCCTTTTAGTTTTTTTCAATTTTCTTTCTAAGCTCTGTTAGTGCATTATCTATCAACTTAATATCAAGTTTTAAAATCTTTATGTCCCATCCAAAACACCTCATTCTTTTATACACAGCTAGTCTAAGCCTCTCAGATTCTTAGACCTGCTTTATAAGCACCTACATTTAATTGAGACTTATTAAAATCTTTTGTCAGATTATCATAAAGTTCTTTGAGAGTTTCATAAGATTATAAACATGCTTTAGAACAAGTAGATACCTCAGAATCTGAGCTTGAAGAGACTGAAGATGTATATGTCATAAGTGCATAGTTTGTAGGTCCTTCTTCAACCTGGTCACTCCAGTCATACCTAAGTCCATCTTGAGCCACCAAAGCTTTTGTCTCTGTTGTTTCCACTGTCACATTCCTCTTTACAGGTTCTCTGTTCCTGTTCTCCCTTGGAGCCCTGCACTCCCTTACAAAATGACCCTTTTTATGACAGTTATAGCATTCCACCTTTGATTTGTTAAACCCTATGGTCTCAGAACCATTGGCATTAATCTTACTTCCAGTCTTATTTATGAATCTTCTGACTCTTATAGTCAACATAGCCATCTGCCACTTTAGATCCATCTCTTCCAAGTCATCAGCATCAATCTATTATAAGTCCTCATCATTTAATTTGTGAGTGTGTAGGAAGTGGTTTGCAAAGAAAGAATTAGATCACAGCATCACTCATACTATCAGTATTGATAGAGTTAGAACCATAAGCTTGATTAAAACTGCTAGAGTTATTGGAAGACACAAAAGCTACATATTGTGAATTTTGGTTTGAGCTTGATGACCCTTTAACTTCAGTTTCATAAATCTTCAGATTGTTGTATAGGTCATCCATGCTTAAGGTGTCTAAATCAGGTTTATTTCTCTAGATCAAGGTATGAGTCTTCCATCTGACGGGATACTTCATAAAACTTCATATTCATATATCTTCTTGAAAATAGTTCCAACCCAGAAGCTCTAGCTACGATAGATTTTGAAGTTCTATCATAGTTTGAATCAAGTCCTTTTAAGCTGATCCATTGAAAATCCTTATACTGTTGCTTTTAGAAGTATCTTTTTGATGTTTTCATTGACTCTTAATTACCTCCAACTCTTTCTCTAATCTATTCTATGGCTTCCATCAGAGTCTTGGCACATTTGCAGGTATTAAACTTTAATTGATGTTCATTTGGAAGAGCCATCAACAGTGTACCTCTTGCCTTTAACTCATTCTTCCTTGCTAACTTCTCCTCTGCAGTTGGTTGGTAGAGGTTATTTTCTCAACACCATCAACAGTTACTCTTTGTGAGGTGAAGGTCTCCATTTACTATACTTATCAAAAGAGCATAATCTGTCATTAGGAAGTACTGTTCTATCCTCATTTTCCAAAGCTCAAATTCTCCTGGATTGAGTACCAGAAGTTTTGCAGCAGCAAACATTTGTAAAGATATTGCCTCCATGTTTTCACAAACAAATAGATCTGGTAAGTGTAGATTGTTTCTCTATTTAAATTTCTCATCAACTCAGAAACCACTTTGTTGACCTACTTGATTGATCTTGCTTAGCTTGTAAAAAGGCGTTAGTTGTATTTGAATAAAATCCAAGACAACTATGGTAGAAACTTTGATTAAATATATCAAAGACTATGCAGAATCTAGTCAATGATACTAAGAAGAATTCTAATGAAATAGTAACATAAAATCAATAACAAGACAGATTACCAAACTTTCAACCTCAATATAAAATGAACACTCTTAATAGTGTTAGGGTTTACAAAACCTTGAAGCTACGAATATCAAGATTTTATTCTAACATTTTGCCACTACGGGACCTTTTTATATACACCAAGAGTCCCTACAATCTTACAATACTTTCCCTACTTATCAGATCTTGTTTCTATAAACAACACGTAATCTCTTAACAAATAAGTTAAACATATCTACTTTACAAATAACTAATACTATCTTCGTAATATTACTTGTTCTACAATCAATCTTTATTCCATTCTCTGTCAGCATAATCCTTCCAGCAGTAGTAATCACTCAGCAGTTGTAACTGAGCATAAGCAACATTAACTACTTAAAAGTTTACTTTAGTAGTACTAACATACACTAGCAGTACTAACTTTTGTACTAGCAGTAGTAACTACTTAGTATATTTTCAGTCTTCATCTCTGAGCAGTCTTAACTTCTACTAGCAGCAGTAACTTTATACTAACAGTACTAATTATACTAACAGTAGTAACTAGCAGTAGTAACTTTTATACTACTAGTACTAACTACTTAGCATAACTTTCATTAGTAATACCAGCAGTACTAAGTTATGCTTGACAGCACTAATATATACATGGGCAGCAGTAACTCTAAGAATATCTTAAAGTCTTTAAATCCTAACACTCATCAAGAGATAGTGATGTTATGTTTTTCAAATCTTCAATCGTCGTGACCTTTGCTCTCCATTTAGGATGTAGAGCCCTAAGAAACTTCCTTATGTAATTTTTGCTTGAATAACCTTCATCAAGAGCTTTAAGACTAGTAATAATAGTATTAAATCTAGCAAAAGCACTATCTATAGATTCGTCTTCAGAAATAACAAATGTGTTTTAATTTGTTGAAAACCAAAGGTTCCCTTATTAGCTTTAGACTTGCTATTCCCTGATGGGTGATTAACAAAGTTTTCCAAATTTATTTTGCCGTATTACACATGAAAATTCTTTTATATTCTTTTCTAGGCAAAGCATTGTAAATAACCATTTTAGCTTCATTATTTTTCGCAAGTTTCTTTTTGAGATCATCGGTTTGTTTTTCAAAAGGGATAACCTCATCTAATTTGGTTTCTGGATTTTGTACAATAAGTTGAAAATCACCATCAGTAATAACATGCCAAAGATCTAGATCTTTTGATTTAACATATGTCTCGAATCTATTTTTCCAATAAATAAAACTATCATTTTCAAAAAGTGGTGGTCTTTGCATGGATTGCCCTTCTAGGTATTTGTCGGAATCCATAGATCGATCCAAGCTTTAAAATACAGTATATTTTAAAAATCTTGAGTGACCTTGGCTCCTGATACCAATTGTAGGAAACTAGAAGAGGGGGTTGAATAGTTTACCGGTTAATTATCTGTTTTAAAACTTTGCTTATAAAATGGTTTGATTCGAGTTGTATGTCAATCAATCAACAATATGAATCACAACTAAACTATATAATGTAATGAACTAAATAAACAATAACAATATAAAGAGATAAGGAAAGAAATGATCAAACCAAGACACTAAGATTTATAGTGGTTCGGCTACGAAGCACCTCCTCGCCCTACTTCACTCCCTGAGTACTCCACTCGAGATTTCACTATGTCAACAAGCTCCCTTTAGGCTGAGAAAACCGTTTACACGTCGCTTACTTTCTTTTCCGATACTAAGCTAGATGTCGAGTCCTAATCTTAGCTAGAACCAATCTAAGACTACAGCTAAGTCCTGTACACCCACAAGTATATACTCTTGGATTGACTCACAATCCAATTCACACAAATACATAATTTACACTATTGGATCTACACACAATCCAATTTACACAACACCACAAAGAAAATATAATGAAGATTTGTGATCTTGAGGAGGAGGAAAGAGACCACTTGTTAACAATTCGTTTCTAGATGAATACGAATGTTCTTCTCTTTCACTTGATTAGAAGAAGAGAGGAAGAAGGAATTAATCACTTAAAACAAGATCAAGATATGTTAGTGATCAAGATATGTGTTTGAGAAAGAAAAAAAGAAGAGAGAAAAGTAGATATGAGAAAATTCATGGTAGGAGGTTGTGTTTTTCAGATAGGGTGGACCAGTATTTATAGGAGACAAAAAGAGTCGTTACTCTGCTAAGCGGTCCCGAACGGTCCCCTTCTAATATGTTAGGGGGCGTCAGGCCTATAAGGGGGCCGCCCGTAGAGTGCGCTCCTCTTTTTTTCTTTTCGTGGGGAAGGTGTTGTTTGTTTTAGAACCTTTTATTTTGAGGTGAAAAATCTGATTTCAAATTTATTGTTTTAATAAAACATTTCTTTTATGAATAAATATTTTATGTATATATTTTTGTAAATACACTTTTGTAGAAATGTTAAGGTTTATAAAAACATTTTCTTGATCACTAATCCTGTTTATGATTTGTTTATCCTAACCATTAAGTGATTAATCTTAGAAATAGAATTTTACAATTAGTAATTTATAAATGTTTAATTTTATCGTAAACGTTTTTACATTTTGTTATTATCAAAATGTAACACCCCGATATTTCAACATAGTAGCGGAAGCTAAATTGGGGTATTACTTCATGAATCAACAGTCATAATCATAGAAAACGACTCATAAAGAGACGTTTTGGAAAATTTAGTTATCATTCAATAATATTTCAGAGTTTTACAAAAGGAGGTCCCAAATTTTATATAAAACATAGTGCTTGAATGATAACATGTTTGGACGTCTTCAAGTCCATGTCACTCCGTGCCTTAAACTGCTAATTACCTGAGATAAACACGCTAAAAGGGTCAACACAAAGGTTGAGTGAAATTCTTGGTTTATAATATAATTGTTGAATACAAGTTAACATAAATGGTAATATTTGCATAATTACAACTATTATGGAAAACAGTTTTATTGCACTAAGCTCATGACACTCAAACATTAACATGGAAATCATATTAATGATGTTTAAGGAATAAATGTCCTTTTGGAAAGGTAATTTTCCAATTACCTATTAATTCTCAAATATAGTGCGCTTGGTTACCTTACTGGTAAACACAAACGAGATTCGTCAATCCTGATAGATCTATCCACATATATTTGTGTTTACGTTACGGTGATTAATGGTTCATGATATATGGGAATTATTTGGGCAATGAGGTAATCTTATGCAATAAAATAACAAGGATTGCATACAGTTAGAAAAATCCATGAATTCATGGTTATATACATGTATCGCTCCCTACGGGATTTGAGATGACCATATAAAAGTAGGACTATGAACACACCCTTATAGAAAAAACTTATTGATGGGAAAAGTGGATTCAAAGTGATTCCACAACGCGACCTGGGTTTAAATATGTCAAGTCATAGTTTCGATTGTTATAGTTCAAACTTATTTCGATAAATTTAATCGTGAATAGTTTTGGTTTATTAGTTTGTGGAAAATAACGCATCACTGTTCGGGCTATCATAATCCAGAGATCATGTAGTAAACGTTTGAGGAGCTAGGACACTTTAAATCGTAAATCCAGAAACTCGTCAAAACGACTACCCAAATGAAACCCCTCACATAAAATTCCCTATTAACGTGCTACATTTATAGTTTAAGTAGGAGAATATAAATGATAGGATTTTATCTTTTTAGGTTTTTCCAAAAGTTAGTAGATGATAAATTATGTTAAATATATAACATAACTTGTTTATAAGTGTTTTGATCGATAAATGAAACGCTAGGTGTGTCGGGTTTTAATAAATTTGAGTTTTATAACGTTTAAATACATTTTCGTTTATTAATATGAAAATGTTATGCTTTATATCCTTATAATTTCAAAAATGGCAATATATACCCCTTGGTATAAATAGTTTTACAAAACTAATCCTTTTCATTTTATAATTAAATGAATTTATTAATTTAACCCCAAAAATTAAAGCTTTTGGCAAAACAGGTCCTTGGTATTTTTTAAGTTTAGGATATTTACAGTTTTGGCCCAAAAAGTATACAAGTTTTAAAGCTTATAGAAATGATAGTATAGCTTATTTAAATAACTTTTGAGATCAGCTTATAGCTTATAGGAATGTAAAAATGATTTTTAAAGCTTTAAAGGGCACGTTTGATTTAGGAAAATCAAACGAATGAGTTTATGGTTCAAGGGCTTATACAAGTGATTATAAAAGATAATTTAGAGCTTATTGGTTCAAATAAGCATTAGCTAGCTTATTGATGAAGTTCGCATGGGTTTAGGGTCCAAAAAGGATTGATTAGGGCATGGTTATGGTTTAGAAAAAGTCCTCAAAAGTGTTTTTAGCTTATACAAGTGGCTTAATCAAAGCTTATAAATGATCTATAACACATCAAGAGCTTATTAAACGAGGTATATGACTTACTAGTACTTATAATGGTTCAAATGGCTTGGTATGGATTGAGTAGTCCTTGGAGATGAATCAAGAACCCTTTTATCTTACATCTTGGTTCCTTCCTTGGCTTATACTCCTTCCTTTCTCTTCTTTGGCTCAAAAGATGTCAAGAACAAGTGAAAGTGTTTGATAAAATTGTGTGTTGTGAGAATGTGTGTAGTGGGTCGAGTATTTATAGAGGCTAGGAAGTCAAAAGATTGCTAAGTCGTGCATCCTTATCAAAGGTGTATATGACGCAAAAGGAAACAAGGGTTCTAGCTTAGAAAGGTGTATGGTGATATAAAGTTACAAATAGAAAAGCTAGAGTTCTAAAGCTTAAAGATGGTTTTAAGGTGGTTGGGAGGGGTTCGAATGAACCAAGGAGGAGACAAGGTGGTGACAAGGTTGGTAGTGAGTATCGACTTGGTGGTGAAAGGTGATGACAAGGTGGGACAAGTGGTGAGTCATGGTAGAAGAAAATCATCTTGATCTTAGCTTTGATTTAATACTAGTTTTTAACTATTTAGGGCTTCGGTTAAGGGTTTGCTTGGTTTGTACATAGCATGTAGGTGGATTGGAGGGAAGAAATAACTCAAAATGTGGTGCGTTGGAAGAGTTGTAACTATGCTTCAAGATTGTACAAATAGCATATAAAGAAATTGGAAGGAATTGGTTTAAATCTTGGAACATGGTTAACTTGTACGTATCCCTTATTGTTTAGACTACATTTGGATTGCTTGTAAATACCTGTGGTTAGGGTTAGTTAGAAAACTTTAACGTGAGTAAAAATCATTTTTATGTATAAACGTTTTGGATTGTAGTTAAATAGATAACGTATGTGGTAAAAGTAGATATTAGAACATATTACTTGACATATTATAACGTTCACTTGATATAAACGTTGATGGAATTGGCATTGGTAGATGCGTGAGCTTGTTTACTTTGGAAATGTAAGTTACGTTACATAATGGATGGAATAAAACAAAAATATTTTTGTAAAAATGGTTATATTTAATATAATAGGTAGAAATTACACTGAGGAAAATTTTGGGTTGTTATAGTCTCCCAACCTTAAATAAATCTCGTCCCGAGATTTAGTTGGATGTTGGAGTGATGTTTGGAAATAAATGTGGATACTTGGCACGAATTTGATCTTCATGTTCCCACGTGAATTCTGGTCCTCTTTTAGAGTTCCATCTTACTTTGACTATAGGGATACGACTTTGTCTTAGTTATTTAACTTCTCGATCCATGATTTCTATGGGTTCTTCCACAAAGTTGAGTTTGTCATCAAGTCGAAGCTCTTTCATTGGAATGACGAGGGATTCGTTAGATAGGCATTTCTTTAAATTAGAAATGTGGAAGGTATTATGGACATTACTGAGTTCTTCAGGAAGCTCAAGTGTGTATGCCATTGGGCAGACCCTTTTAAGGATCTTAAATGGTCCAATGTACCGAGGATTAAGCTTTCCTCGCTTTCTGAATCGAATGACACCTTTTCGAGATGACACTTTTAACATAACACGATCTCCAATTTGGAATTAAAGGCATTTGTCTACATTGGCGTAACTCCTATACCGAATCTCTTACAAGCTTGCAAGCATTGTCGGATTTGTACTATCTTACGTCGATGTTTCATGGATTTATCTCTGGTCCCTAAGTAGACATCTCTAACTTCGGCCCAGCATACAGGTGATCGACACTTTCAACCATAAAGTACCTCGAATGGTGTTGCCTTAATACTGGCATGGTAACTATTATTGTAAGAAAATTCTACCAGTGGTAAGTGTCTCTCCCATCCTTTTCCAAAATCTATAACACAGGCTCGAAGCATGTCCTTCTGGTTTTGGATTTTCTTTCACATTGTCCAACGTCTAGGATTAAGCAGTAACTCAAGACTAGTTGAGTAACCCAAGGCACTCTACATTGACATGCCATAATCAAGAAGTGAAATGCCTTTCACGATCCGATATTATAGATACGACATTCCATAGCCGTTAAAATATATCCTTTATATACAACCTTGAAAGGGTTTCCATACTATCTATTGCTTATAGTGTGGATGAAATGAGCAAGAGTTTGGTAAGGCAGACTACATTGACCCAAAATGTGTCAAGATCCGCTTGATGTATTAGTTAAGTTTTGTAACGAAGTCTCCATCGTTATTCTATCCCATTTCCATGTAGGAAATCTCTGATGTATCAGTAAAGCCGGAAGGCATTTGACATATTCGCTTTAACTCTAGAGCATGTTAAATACTTGCCAACATATTCAGCCGATGATGCCTTCATGTTAGCCACAATAGAGTTTCTTTAGATCCTGAACATCTTGTCATAACCTGGGTTGCATGGAAATACTTGGATTTATGAATCATGCATGATACAAGTCCCACAAACCACCAAAGAATGGTACACCAGTTTGGTTCTTGATACATCGGGTTCATCAGGACGTACTTCAAATCTTTGTCCAATCCTCATATGCTCTAAGCTTGATGTTCCCTTCTTTTGATCGCCCATCGGTTAAGGATTTGAGGAATTGTGATGGTAATTTTGGGTGCAGGGTCATGACTAATGCTCTATCTTAGAGTGGTTTGATTCATTCCTTCCGGCTTAAGGCATCTGCTACAACACTCGCATTCCCAGGATGGTAACGAATCTCACAATCGTAATCTGCGAGTAATTCTAACCAACGGTGTTGCCTCATGTTCAACTCTTTCTGATCAAGGATATGCTGAAGAATTTATGATCAGTGAAACACATTACACTTGTGCCATATACAAAAGTTCTCTAAATTTTAAGAGCGAAACGACTACAGCTCCAATTCAAGGTCATATGTAGTATAGTTCTCTTCCTGAGGCTTGAGTGTCGGATGCATATGCAATAACTATTTTCTCATTGCATTAACACCGCTCCCCAGACCTTGATGAGATAGCAGTCACAGTAAACACAAAGTCATTGTTATCCATATGGTAATTCCAAGATTAGAGCTTCACACAATTTTTTTTAGTAGTTGGAAAGATGACTCTTGGTTTTCTCCCCAGATATACTTCTTGTTTTTCTGGGTTAATTCATTCAAAGGCTTTGCAATCTTCGATAGTAGCCGACAAGTACTAAGAATTGGCGTACTTCTGTAGGTGTAGTAGGAGATGCCCAATTCTTAATTGCTTTAATTTTGGCGAGGTCAACGTGAATTCCTTGATTGTCAATCACGTGCTAGATAAAAATGTACGATATTGAAAACAGAAATGACATTGGGAGAACTTAGCATATAATTTCTTCCGCTTTTTGAGTAATTCCAAGATAATTCTTAGTTGATCTGCGTTTCTTCTTTGTTACAAGAGTAATGATAAATCAACAATGAACACTATCATAAATTTAACCAAGTATTGTTTGGGCAACACACGTTCTGAGTCCATGACATAGCAGGCAAGCGTTAGCTAAACCAAAATGGCATCACTTGGAATTCCGTAGTGTCCGTACCGCATTCTAAAAATTAGTCTTGGGAATATCTTCCATCCCTGACTCTCAGTTGGTGCTTAGCCAGATCTTAAGTCTATCTTTAAGTAAGTACTTGAAACCTAGAAGTTTGTCGAAAAAATTTATCAGATCAGTGAAATGGGTAACGATTCTTTACGTAATTATTACAACTCCCCGGTATCGAACACCATACTAAAGAACCTTCCTTTCTTTTTAACAATAAGACAGGAGCTCCCCCAGGCGAATAGTACTTGGTCTAATAAAACCTCTGGTCCTAACTCTTGATAGTTTGTCAATATGTTTCCTCCTTCATTTATGAAGGTAGCTAATTCTATAAGGTGCTCGGGCTACCTAGTGCCGATCCCTAGCATTGAAATCGATTTTTAAAAATCTACAGGCGAAAACCTGGAGACGGCCAGGGTAGATTTTATCAGGAAAGACATCACGAAAAATCCAAACTACTGGTAATCTTCTAGGTCGATTTTACGTCTGACTTCTCTCCAATACTTTGGGCAAACGAAAACCTGATAACCCCTGGATATATATCTTTCAGTTATATTAATACAGATATGAGGCTTAGTCGGGTTTTATTTGGAACACCCTCATATGAACAAAGTTTCACCACATGGGGATGGTGGGACCGACTTTCTCAGACACATAGATAATTCTAGCATGATACTTAGATAACAATCCATTCCATTTTACAACCGTCGAAACTACCGGAGTATGAATCCGAGCATAAGGCAATTTCGAAAGGTTGGTTTGCAAAATCAGAGTACAACCCTAATAACGGTATTAGTACCTACTAAGTTTCCAACAGCCATTTCAAGTCGTTAGGTTGTATTAAGTATAATTAGTAGGATATTTAAGCATAAAAGCAAGAGATATTGATACAAAACTTTTATCGCTCCTTGAATCAAATAATACTCTAGCAAGGGATGTGGTTTAGAAAGAACGTACCCGTGACTAATTTACAGGTCTTGTGAGCTTTCTTGACATCCATACAAGTAAGCTCTTCCGTGGGCTGTTGTTTGCTCCTTGCGCACTACTTTTGTAGTGCCCTTCTCCCTCCCGGCAGGCATGACAAGTTACTAATAACTGATAGTAGGTTGCTTCCGAGTGGCTGGGCCCTTTGTTCTGCAGTTCCTGGTCAAGATGACCCACATGTTGCAAGTCTTGACACTTTGACAGTGGCAAGGTCTGTGTAATGCAAGTGCAATTTCTTACACAGGGGAGGCTTCCATTAAACCTAATAAACACAGTGGGGATGTCAACATAAGCCCTTGACGGTTTTATCTTGCCTCAAATCTGTATTTTGTTGGAGAGCATTAGTTGGCGGTTACTATTAGTTGTTCTTAATTAGTTATTTGTGTGTTGGTAAAGGTTCTTCTATCATCAAACTTTCTTTTGTGATCATTGGTTCCTTACACAGAATTGTGCTTTATTACCTAATCCATTAACCTCTAGGTTATGGTAATAGCTTCCTCCAAAGTTTGAGGCTTTGAAGCGGTAACATTTCCTTCAATGCTTCTGGGTAATTCCTCGATGAAGACTTCCATGAGTTTCTCAGAATTTGATACCATAGTTGGACATAAGATTTCCAACTCCTGGAATCTTCTAATGTAAGTCTTGAGGTCATTCCCTTTTACAGTCATATTGTAAAATTCATCTTCCATTTTCTTAGCCTCGGTTCGGGGACAATACTTCTTTATTAAGAGCTTTTTAAAGCGGAACCATGGAATGCGTAGCTTCCACTATTCCAATAGGCTGGGCGAATAAATTACCACCAGATAAAGCTTCCTCGTTTAGAGAATATAGAAATTTCACTTTGCAGTCCTCAGTACAGTTACTACGGAGGAATATCGATTCAGTTCATTCAAACCAACGGATGAGACCAACAGCGCCTTCCGTCCCTTTGAAATTGAAAGATTGGCAGCATCTAAACTCTTTGTACCTACATTTTCTTGCTACACGGAGGTTTCATTTGTCTGGAGTTTCTAAGGGTAATTGTCAGTATTTGCCATATCAGCATCTTTGCTATCAGAGCGTGCGGCAACACTATCATCAAACAAGTTTCTTGATGGCTGCCTTGTAGTCATGTTGGTGGCTAAGCAGAAATTATAATATTGAAATCCTCCTTGGGAGCCATTACAACCACATTTACAAGACAACACAAAATCAGAAATATCATTAAATCAATTCTTATTTGGTACAAGTTCTAACAAAGAAATATACATTCTTTGATATTACATTGCAGGATATAATGGAAAATTTTAGAATGGACATTCTAACAAGCATCTAAACTCATAGGTTTCTCGGGGACATTGTATTCACTTTCCTAGTGTTTCATACCGTGAGAACCCTTAGATAACATATCACATAGGCTAGATGGTGGTGGTGTAGGTGAAATCGTATGCTCAATATCTTGATCATTTATCATATCCATGATATCTGGGTATAAAGGTTTGAGAAAACCGGGTGGTAAGAGAGCCATAGTAACCTAGATACATAAAGATACGATACATCACACTACAGAATATAGGATAGACAACCACGACATACATAAATCGGTATCATAAAACAGCGAGGTATAATGGAATCACAACTTCATTATGTCATAAACAACTTGTCTACATATTTTACATAATCAAAATTTAACAAGTGTCGTTATTTATGCCACACATCCCGTGGTTGGATTCTAAACAAAAGCTGTAAATGACAAGGATCTAGTCTAGTAGTCTGGTGGTCCTCCCTTGTGGTTCTTGAGTTCATGGATCATGTCCAGAAACTCTTCATATCTGATCGGTGGCAAACCTGGATATCCTCGATGAGTATCTCTAGAGTAGAAGTCCTAACGCGAGCAAGAATTAATTCGTCACATGAGCTTAATATTGCTTTCTCTAAAATCCACACTCTGGGGTACAGGGCTCTGAAGTTCGGTTTTTTTAGTTGGTCAAAATCTCGCTGTAGATTACCTCGACCATTAACAAGACCTTATATCGATCTTATCATGTGGCTCAAATGCCTCAAGAGGGCGCTCATCTAATTGATATCAAATAGTCTCTGATGAAAAAATAAAATGCCTAAAAACCTTAATAAATAATTTTTCACAATCTTTACGATTTGATAATCCACAAAATATAAAAACCGTTCAAAATTAAACTACACAAGAATTTATAGTAAATTCTTAATTCAACAATGACATCACTTAAAGGTATGAATAAATAAATGCTTATGGATTTTATGATCAAGGAAATTTTTATCACCTCAAACTTTTATAAAAATGTTGTAAACATTTTTATAAACTTACAAAATTTTTCTACATTTACAAGAAATATTTAATTCAAACAAAATTTAGAATTCAAATTTTTCGAACCAAAAACGGCTAAGAAAAGTTCCAGTAAACACCACTCTGGCTAGGATAAAAAGATGAGTGGTCAGAAAAAGGGCGCCCCCCATAAATACATGGCGGCCCCCTTAAATTATAAGGGGCCGACCACCTCTATTTAAGGGGCCGGCCATAAGACTCCGCACCTTATCCTCCTTCTTGACCTATAAATACTAGACTATTCATCAACATTTCTCACTCTTTTGCACTCAATTCAACTGCTGAAAACACCCACTTATCTTCTCAAAATACCTTTGAATCATTTAATCTAAAGCTTGTGTTTCCAAAGAGATCCGAAGCAATATTCCTGCAAGAGCAAGAGAAAAATACATCCATCATCAAGTGAAGAAGTAATACACCTTAGGGTGCATAGCAACTTGATGCCTTCATATCACCATATTTGTAAATACAATTGTATATCTTGTAGTAGAGTGGTAGTATCTAGTATACTTGGAGAACTATGTAAGTATAGTTTATGAATCGTTGTGATCTTACCAAGTAGTGTTTAGGTAGTTGTGATATAAGTATTTGTGGAAGTGAAATCGTGGAAGTTGTGAAAAAAAAAGAAAGTCATGCAGTTTTTATAAAGTCGTAAGTTGTGAAAAGTGGGGGGGGGGGGGGGGGGGGGGGGGTCGTGAAGATTGTGAAGAAGTGTTAAATTGTGAAGAATCGTGAAGTAAGAAGTCGGAACAGTCTTGAAGTTTGTGTTGTTATAGATTGGTTCAAAGCAAGATTAGAACACGACCATTTAGCTTAGTGTCGTGTAAATGATATAAGCAATTGTTGGGTACTATTTTCTCACAGACCATAAGAGAGGTTTTTTGACATAGTGAAGAAAACTCCTCGAGATTGTGCACGGAAAGTAGAGAAGGCGAAGAGGTCTCCGTTACCGGGAACTACTATAAATCCCGCGTTGTGTTTGAAGTTGTATCTTACATCTTATCTCTTGTCTTACATTATCATTTTCATATAATTACCATTGTTCAATATAGTGGGAAGCCTTAATTCACAAAAAGGATCGAATCTAATTTTTACAAACTGCATAAACTTAAATTTAAAAAAGCGGTGAAACTATTCAACCTCCCCTTCTAGTTTTTCCACAATTGGTAATCAGAGCATGTTAAACACGAATTTTTAAAATAAATTGTATTTTATAACTTGAATCGATCTATGGAATCGGAAAAATATATAGAAGGGCAATCTTGCAAAGACCACACTATTTTTAAAGTGATGGATTTATTTATTGGAAAAATAGAATCCGAAACTTATGTGAAGTCAAAAGAACTAGATCTTTGCATGTTATTATACGATTATGATATTTCCCCTCGTCATTTCAATTTAATCCCGAAGCTAAAAGGATTGAACTTGTATCTTTTCACAAACAAAATGATTATCTTTAAAAGAAAACATGCTAAAATACTAAAAGCTAAAATGGTAATTTATAATGCTTTACCACGTAAAGAATATGAAAGAATTTTTATGTGTCAAACCGCAAAAGAAATTTGGGATACTTTGTTAATCACTCATCAAGGTAATAATCAAGTCAAAGCTAACAAAATAGATCTTCTTGTTCAACAATATGAACAATTCATGATTCCGGAAGAGGAATCAATAGATAATGCCTTTGCTAAATTTAACACTATTATTACTAGTCTAAAAGCACTTGATGAAGGTTTTTCTAGCAAGAATTGTGTTAGGAAATTTCTTAGGGCATTACATCCTAAATGGCGCGCAAAAGTCACGGCGATTGAAGAATCAAAGAATCTAACAACTCTATCACTTGACGAACTCATTGGAAATTTGAAGGTTTATGAAGAAGTAATTAAGAAAGATTCTGAAACCGTCAAAAGCAAAAGAGAACAAAGTAGATCTATTGCCTTGAAAGCTAGAAAGGAATCTAGTGATGATGATAGCTCAACCTCCGATAGTGAAGATGAAGAATACGCCATGGCCGTAAGAGACTTCAAGAAATTCTTCAAAAGACGAGGACGATTCGTAAGACAACCACATGAAGAAAGAAAATCATTCCAAAGAAATAAAGACGACAAAAATGGCAAAGGCGAAAGAAAATGCTTTAAGTGTGGAGATCCAAATCATCTCATCGGAGAATGTCCGAAACTATCAAAATATCAAAATCAAAAGGCGTTTGTTGGAGGATCTTGGAGTGATAGCGACGAAGATGAAGAGGAGAAGACAAAGGACGAAAAGTGTCTTATGGCTAAAGCTTCCAATGAGGTACTTTCCGAAACCGAATACTTTAGTGATGACCAATCATCATTAGACGAAAATGACTTAGATAGTGAATATAGTAGACTATGCAAAATAGGACTAAAAGTCATGGCTAAAAATAAAACTCTAAAACAAGCTAAAATAGAATTAGAGAATGAAGCACTAGAATTAAAAGATAAATTATCTAGGTTAGAAAAAGGTAAGGAAGTAAATGAAGAATGCAAATTATGTCAAGACCTTAAGTTTGAAAATGAGAAGCTTAGAAAACAAATATCTAGGCTAAATCAATTTAACGATAGTAGTCACTCACTTAAGAAAATAATAAGTTCTCAAAAACCTTTTGAAGATAAATCCGGTTTAGGATTTAATTTTACCAAAGGGTCACCTAGCGAAACCAAACAAGTAAATTTTGTAAGAGCTCAAGAAGTTGAGTCGAAAGAAAAATTGATAGAATCAAACCCAAACTCAAAACCAAAATTTATACTTATAAACAATACTAAAATTCCTATTGCAAGTGATGATGAGGCAAAACATTTTTACAAACCTTCCTTAAAACTCGAAGTCGGATTTACTAAACCCACAATGAGGTCTAAAACACCTCCTCCGAGAAGAAAGGAAAATTCTTATCCTCGTTCCAAAACACCTCAACCTAGGAGAGACCAAGGTAGATCAAATTACTCCAACACTAATCACACAATGTGGAATCATCCACACCAACCAAGCTAATGTGGAAGATGTTCACCGTGCATGTATTCAAATCAAATACAAAACATGTTCGAAAACAATAACTTCGGACCTCTGAAACGATGGGGGCCAAATGGCTAAATCATCATATCTTCCGAGGTCAATCATCTACAAGCACCCTTTGACTTTCGTCAAACAAATTGAAGAACCCATATAGGATTTCCATAAATCCTCATCCTTAATGCTTGCTACCTTGAAGATTTTAAAGCAATTTTTCTTGAAGGTTAAGGTACGTCTCACTCTCTAATTACGTAAATTATAGATTGATATATGATATACTTAATTTTAGTGATAGTTAGGAAATATGGTAGTCACTAGAAATGCCATTTGTTAGCTTTCTAGTTTTTAAAAGAATTTGTTCATTAGGAACCATTCTTTCACATGGATTATCCATGAATTACTATAAAATGGAAATCTTCTATGGCCACGAACTCATGTAGACGAAGAAAAATAAGTTTGTGGATAATAATTAATATATAAGTAGGATTAGTTTTGCATCGGAAAAATCTTAAACCACTATGGATGAAACAAACTCCCTTCCACCTCGACGCTCGCCTCAACTACGTCTATCAAAATCGCCTTGTTGAAGTCTCAACTCCATTCCAATCTCTCATCTTCCACAATATCGACTTTTTCCATTTCAAAACGTATCAATTAATTTTTTCATTCGAAGAAATTAACTCATCATGTTCGCAAGAAGTCTAGTCACCAAATCGTCTTATGTATTGACATCTTGATTATCTCGTCCGAAATAGTCGAAGAAACTGTTTAATTAAACAATGGGTTAATTAAAAGTTGTTAATACTCATTCTCACAAAACTGGCCAAAATTCGAAGAATTTTTTTTCCAGGTGGTGGCCCCCTTAAAATTAAGGGGACCGGCTGTGTAAAAAGGGTGCCCCCTTAATTAATTAAGGGGACCGCCTATCTGTGAAAACAAACACCCCTTTACAATCGAAATCATATACCAAACAACATTTGTTTCTTCCCTCTTTCTCGCGCCTGCTGTAAACGAATACCCCCATACCAAAACCTTCAAAATCAAAACTCAAATCACCAAATCAACCAAAATTCGCAAGGGGCAATTACTAACAAGTCTATCAACAACATCCATTGTAAGTTTTTTAACCATCTTTTGTTTGATTTCATCCAATTTTGTTTCTAATCAAAATTGGGTATTTTTAATTATTTTCATAATTTTTAGTTTGATCTAGGATTTTCATAACTACAATGATACCCGTAGTCATAGGAACACTACAACCTTGATAGGATTGAATCAAAATACTTATTGAGTCAAAAAAATTTAAGAACATATATGCTCATGAACATATAGCCGAATTTTTGCATATATGCATTTTTAAACTTACACATTGTTGATTAATGCCAAAACATGATAAAAATAATCAAGTATTAATCATTCAAACATACATATATATTTTTTTTCAATGAGTAAAATTCTATAAAAATAAAAGAGTGTTTGACTCGTTTTTTAGGATCAATTTTTAGAGTCAAAATGATCATCACTATAGTTTTGTCATTTGTATAAACACTCAACAAACTTGTATAAGTCATCAAGATATATAATTTATATATAGATATATATATATATTGATACATTCTATGAAAGGTATAAAATAAAGAGGCGTTTGGTTTAATATTTTAAAACATGGTTTTGAGTCAAAACAAACACTATTTAACTTTTGTTAAGTCAAAAATAATAAACTTATACTTGTCAACAAAATATACACTTAACGTATAGTTTTCGACAAACTTAAACAAATTTTTTGTTAATAAGGGAGTGTTTGGATCATAGTCTTGATGTTGAAATATATAACTAATATATATTCTTCGACATCGTAGATTAAGTCAAAAATAAACTAAGGAACATATGGATCACTTCTTAAGGTTTTTAGAGTCGAAGTAATCCTTGTCCCACATTCGTCATTTTTCAAAACTTCATTTTATTTTCTTTATTATATTTTTTTTGTAACATTTTATGTTTTTAATAACTTGTTTAGGTGACAAAAATGCCAAAAGCTACTACCACCGATATATCCCTCACTAAATCCTACATCCCAAAAGTATCCAAAATTCCTGGCATCTCTCCTACTATTGCCCAATTCTACAAACCTATTGAAAACCGCAACATTCACGAAGGTCGTGTTGTTGATCAAGCCTACTACAAATCCAACAACATCGAGCGTCTTTTTACTAATAATCGCTTTAATTGTCTCTTTCAAATCAACAAACCGATTGTTCTGAGATTTATTCTAGACTTCTATAGTCAAGTCAAGGTACAAACCGATGACTATGGCTATCTTGTCATCTCCTTTATGATTCAACATGAATTCATAACCCTTACTCTCGCTCAATTCAGTTAAATCCTCAAAATTCCATACAATGGTCAAGCTGTTTTTACAAACGAGTGGGACCTTGCATCTCTTGAATATTCTCAAGAAACTAAGGGACCATATTGCACTAATCTTCCTACTCCCGACGACATTCGTCGACTTCTTGAATTGGAACGTGTCGTGGTAGACCGTACCATTAAAAGTCAAACCGTCACTCTCATCCAAATCAAATCCTCACCAAAGAACTAAGCCCCGACATGAAGCAATGGGAAGAACTCATTCGAGAGAATGTGTTCAGACTAGGAGGACATCAGGACAGTCTCTCCGCTTGTCTTGCTCACATGTTGTATTGTGTTGTTGCCGAATAACAATACAATCTTGCTTATTTCTTTGTTAAAAGAATCGAATGTGCTAGAGCTACTCCAACCGCAAATCTTCCATATGGCATGTTTTTAACTCGTATTTATTGACACGTCATGGAAAAGTATCCTCATCTTGACAATGACATCTATGACATTGTTAATCGAGTCATGCGTCCTCTTGCCCTAAGAAAAACTTGACGACCTCGAAGTGATCGTGGCAAGGCACGTCATTCCGTCTCTTCCTCATCCTCTCATCATCAAGGCACGTCATCTCATCAACACGATGATGATGATGATGATGTCAAAACTTCTCGAGCAAGTACTCCATCTCCTACCACCTATCTTAACTCTCTTGATTCACTCAACTACCAAAATTACCAAATACCTTCCTCTTCTGAACAAACCGATGAAACTCTCTTTACACGACAAACCACCTTGCTCAACCAAACGCAACAAATGCACGAGGAGATGCGTGGAGGATTCAAATCATTTGGAAAGGCACTAAAAGGAGTGTTTAGCAAGAAGAAGAAGTGAAGACTTAGGAGAGAAATTAGCTAGATAGCTAAATGTGGTTTAAGACAATTGTAAACTTGATTATGTGCATGTTTTAAACATCTTGTGTGGTGATTATCTGATTTATTCAGAAAGACTTGGTTATTAGTTATCTTTAGATACTTATTTGCTATGATGATTTAAACCTTTGGTTGTTTTGTTTAATGAACTAATTATGCTACTTTGGTTTCATGATTTGATGTGTTTATTACATGCTATATGATTAAAGGTGCTCATAAAACTCAATAGGGCTTGCTGCAAATAAACCACCAAAACAAAAATACTCTCACAAAAATTCTGAGAAAAATCATTTTTCTATGAAAATTAGAACCAGCAGAGGGCGGCCCCCTTAATTCATAACGGGCGGCCCTCTTAATTCATAACGGGCGGCCCCCTTATCTTAAAGGGGGCCGACCCCTAATTAAGGGGACCGCCCTAGTAAATCACGGGCAAAACAGTATTTTTCCTGCTTTTTGATCTTCTTTTACCTAGTCTCAGCTATCTTTGCCCAGAATGCTCGAACATAATTTGGAATAACTTAAACTAGTTCAAACTCATTCCATTTTCAAACCATTTCCTTCCCATAAATCCCCTCCAAATGATCATCTTTAATACACCATTTTCTTCATTATTCATCAACCATTATCAACATCCATGGCATCCACTAGAGCTTCCATTTCCAAAGCCTCCAAGAGACTAAAAATCAACATCATTCCACCAAAACAATTTTTTATGGATTTAACCCATGATGACACAAAAACTCCATTACCCACACTTCAACTCTCATTACCTAGTGCTCCTAATGCACCTTCCAAAACACCATCAACCAAAGATACTTCTTCATCATCAATTGACTACATACCCAAATCACCAACCTCATCAACATCACTTTCACCTAATGGTTTCTTGAATCCATCAACATCTCCTCCTCCAAGAGTTTCTCCACCACTTCCAACTCTAGAAAATGCATCAATGGACATCACTCTCACCTTTTCACCAATAACCCCACTTGATGTCCAATTTGATACTCCATCACCTTCACCACCTATCCTTGGTCATCTCATTCCTTGGAACCTTCTTGAGGCACATGGAGATTCATGTTTGTGTTGCATTCATAATCGTACTCTCATATTTGGATTGAGAGATGAACTCTAATATATGTTTTCATATACTGAACATATGCTCTCACAACCACCAACAACCATCATCCCACCACCTCCATCATCTTCCCCAAACTAAACATGCTCTATGTTTAGTTTCTCAAATAATTGTCTATCCACCATTTTGCAAGCAAGTCCTATGGAGCTTTACTAGTTATTGGACTTTTTATAGTTTAAAATTTTCATGAATGTTAGCATGTTATTTTCCTTATGTATGCATGAGTGTGGTTCACACACTATTTTACTTTTAATGGATGATTATTGTTGGTTGCATTATTATTATGTCATATTTTTCCTTCTTACTACATGTTATAAATATTTGTATTGTTCTAACTCGTTTGTGTAGCCAAGAAACTATAGCTCAATTCCTTGATGCCCTCGAACGAGGGGGAGCACACATCAAGGGGGATCATTTATTCCGTCGATTTTATTAGCAATTCTCGACGATGCCTTTTTGATTCTACAAAAAGGGGGAGAAATGACATAAAACTCACTAAATACTTGTTTAAAAATAATTTTACATTTAATGAGTTTAAATTTTGTAATCATCAAATAGGGGGAGATTGTTGATAGAAATAATGCCTAAAAACATTATTGATATTTTTCACATCTTTACGTTTTGATAATCACAAAATATAAAAACGTTCAATGTAAAATTAAACGTAAACAAGTAATTAGTAGAGAATTTTCATTTCGAAAATTATATCACTTAAAGGTATGAATAAATAAATGCTTAATGCATTTTATGATCAAAGGAAATTTTTATTCAACCTCACACTTTTATAAAATGTTGTAAACATTTTTATAAACATTACAAAACATTTTCTACAATTAAAAAAAGTGTTTTATTCAAAATAAATATTTTGAAATTCAAAATTTCGGACATAAAACGGCTAGAAAGTTCCAGAAAATTCTCCCTACACAAAAGGACAAACTGGAGAACGCCCAGTCTAGGGCGGCCCCCTTAAATACACGGGCGGCCCCTTAACTTTAAGGGGACCACCCACCTAGTTAAGGGGACCGCCCATAGGTAGACGCTCCCCCAGAAAGTCCTATAAATATTAGACTATTCCCTACTATTTTCTCACCTTTTGCGCTCATTATTTCTGATCAAAAACATCCCACACATCTCATTAAAATCCTTTGATCATTTAATCATAAAGCTTTGTTTCCAAGTGATCCAAGCTCAAATCCTCAAGTGCAAGAGAAGAATATTTCCATCATCAAGTGAAGAAGTATTACACCTCAAGTGTGTATTGCAATTGTTCATCCAACTCATAACATGTAAATTTATTGTAATCTTGTAAAGTTGTTAAACTATAAAGATTACTTGGTGATTGTTGTAAGTATAGTGTTTGAATCTTAGTGATTCATCCTATTGAGTGATAGTTTAGGTGTGCAAGTAGAAGTGAAGTATTGAAGTAGTGTTGGTGAAAGAATACTAAGCGTGAAGAGTAGTGATAGATTGTGAATTATGTTGTGAAGGTCCGTTAAGTAGTGAAGAAGTTAGTGAATCATGCTAGATTGGATCTAGCTCATGATAAGTAACTCGACAATCTAGTCATAGTGTCGGAAAATGAAATAAGCAAAAGTTGTGTACGGTTTTCTCCCGCATAAGGTAGGTATTTTGACCATAGTGGAAGAAAACTCTCGAGTTAGGTTGCTCGAGGAGTAAGAGAAGGACAAAGAGGTGCATCGTTAACCGAACCACAAAAAACCTGTGATTGGTTTTGGATCCTTTCTAACTCTTCTCTCTATATTTCATTAACTTAATTATATATATTCATATTGTGCAAGTAATTGAATTCACAAAAAAGGATCGAATCAACGATTATTTATAAACAAACATACAAATTTATATTAAAAAGTGGTACCACTATTCAACAACCCCCCTTCTTAGTTTCCCACAAATGAAGTTTTTCAGCAAAATGCTTGCATCTAAGGTTGTCGCAAGGAATATTTGTATATCTTGTTGATTTCAAAAGTGATTCAAAAAAGTAGATGAATAAAAAAATGACGTGTTTCATAGTTACGTCATATTTAACTTGAGGTCACTATTAAAATTAATAATGAAACACTCGATTTGTTATATTTGGACCCTTTGCGCTTACGCACACATTCTCCCAACTCTGGTCCACACATAATAACATTGATTAGCTGTAAAATAGTACCTGGCATAATCTCTTGCGCTTTCTCGACCTAATTTTTAACCTGACGAAAATGATGAATCTCTTTAGGACTCCCTTGAACAGGTTGTACAGATATTCATTACTTGATATTCTGGCCTTGGCAATCTAGAACTGAGCTGAAAATGTGAATGTTTTATATAATTAAATTGTTAGATAAATGACTTTATTTTTTGAAAAAGATGGCATCAAAACAGTTTGTACATTCCTGTCAATATATGAATATGACATACTAAATAAAACAATTTAGCATGTTTTAGGCTTTTTATGAAATACAATTCACCCTTGTTTTTCTTTAAACTATTTTTACATGTATATCATATACTGACACACGACCCAAAAAACCAATATGCATACGTCAATAAAAAGGGGTCCAAGACGCCCCTCATTATTATGAGTCATATATTGTTCAGGGGAAAAGCTGAGATGGACTTGTGACAACTCGATAAGTCCCGACCTGCTTGCTGCACCAAAGCAAGCCTCTGGCGGAGATCAAGATCAGCCCTAAAGAAACAACAGACATTTGTTTCAATTAACATCCGATATCATGCAGAGGCATTGCATGTCACAGAAGCATAGCATACTTGTTAAACGAAAAAAGATAAGAGTAACAAACAATAAATTAAAGTAGCTGCTTCATCCTGTAACCACCCGAAAATAATACAAAAATCATGTAAATCAGCTTTGATCAAAAGATGTACACCAGATTCTCATAAAAGTATATTTATAAAGTATTGCACATGGAGATGAAAGAATGAAAAAAGTACATTGGAGACCAGAAAGGTTCTTATGGTTTTGAGATGAACATTAGAACGATCCTAAAGGATTGACATCTTATAAAAATCAATTCCAAAATAAAAAAAAAAAAATTTAAAAAAAACTTGATGACATGGCCTGCGTGATGACATGGACTTATGACGTGACAAAAAATAGTCAAATGCTGCCTGTTATATATATATATATATATATATATATATATATATATAAAACTATATAAATATATATAAATAAATATATATATATATATATATATAATATATATATATATATATTATATATAATATATATAATATATCCACAACTATATAACAGAAGGCATTTTGGACAATTTTTTGTCACGTCATAAGTCCATGTCATCACGCAGGCCAGTCATCAAGTTTTTTTTTATTTTTTTTTATTTTGGAATTGATTTTCATAAGATGTCAATCCTTTAGGATCGTTCTAATGTTCATCTCAAAACCATAAGAACCTTTCTGGTCTCCTAAATGTACTTTTTTCATTCTTTCAACTCCATGCAATACTTTATAAAAATATACTTGTTATTATGAAGAATCTGGTTACATCTTTTGAGCAAAATGCTGATTTACATGATTTTTGTAATATTTTGGTTGGGTTACAGGATGAAGCCTACTTTAATTATTGTTTATGTTACTCATATCTTTTTCCGTATAACAGGTATGCAATGCTTCTGTGACATGCAATGCCTGACTCATGATACCGAAGTTAATTAAACAATATGTCTGTTGTTTCTTTAGGAGCATGATCTAGATCTCGCGCCAGAGCTTGCAGCAGCAGCAGGTCGGGACTTATCGAGTAGTCCAAGTCCATTCAGCTTTCCCCTGACCAATTTATGAATCATAATAATGATGGGAGTCTTGGACCCTTTACTTGCAGGTAAGCATATTGGTTTATTTGGGTCGTGATTCATATATGCATGTAAAAATAGTTTAAAGAAAAACAAGGGTGAATTGTATTTCATAAAAAGCCTAAAACATGCTAAATTGTTTTATTTAGTATGTCATATTCATATATTGACAGGAATGTACAAACTGTTTTGATGCCATCTTTTTCAAAAAATAAAGTCATTTATCTAACAATTTGATTATATAAAACATTCACATTTTCAGCTCAGTTCTAGATTGCCAAGGCCAGAATATCAAGTAATGAATATCTGTACAACCTGTTCAAGGAGTCCAAAGACTATATCATCATTATCTGTCAAAGTAAAGATTTGGTCGAGAAAGTGCAAGCATTATGCCAGGTATTATTTTATAGCTAATCAATGTTATTATGTGAAGACTAGAGTTGGGAGAATGTGTGCGTAAGCGCAAAAGTGACCAAATAAAACAAATTCGAGTGTTTCATTAATTAATATTAAAAGGTGACCTCAAGTTAAATAAGACCTAACTAATGAAACACGTCCAATTTTTTTATATCTTCTACTATTTGAATCACATTTTGAATCAACCAAGATATACAAATAATCCTTGCGACTAACCTTAGATGCAAGCAATATTTGCTGAAAAACTCATGAGGGAAACTAGAAGGGGGTTGAATAGTTTAACCACTATTAATTATATGTTCTATGTTTTGTTTATAAAACTCTGATTCGACTTTTAGTGAAGTTCAATACTGTGCACAATTATGAATAATATAAAATAGTAAAGAAATAAGAGATAAGAGTTAGAAAGATCAAACCACAACACAAGGATTTATAGTGGTTCGGTTACGAAGCACCTCTTCACCCTACTCTACTCCTCGAGCACCTAACTCGAGAGTTTTTCTTCACTAATCAACAAACTCCCTTAATGCCGGAGAAAACCGTACACAACATTGCTTATATCAATTTCCGACACTAAGCTAGATGTCGAGTTCTAATCTTAGCTAGAACCAATCTATCATGACTTCACAACTTCTTCACTACTTTCACGACTTCACAACACAACTTCACAACTACACAACTTCTTCACGCCTTAGTATTCTTCACCACACTACTTCACTACTTCACTTCTACTTTCACACCTAACTATCACAAAGGAGAATCACTAAGATTCAACGATACATACAACAATCAACAAGAACTATCTACTATACAACTTATACACGAATTACAAATCATTTAACAAGTTATGATATGGCGATGAAACAAGATTGCATACACAACTTTGAGGTGTAATACTTTTTTCACTTTGATATGGAAGTAATCTTCTCTTGCACTTGAGGAATTGAGCTTGGATCACTTGGAAACAAAGCTTTATGATTAAATGATCAAATGATTTTAATGAGATGTGTGGGCTGTTTTTTATCAGAAAGAATGTGTAGATGCAAAAGGTGAGAGAAATAGTGGGAAAAGTCAGTATTTATAGTGACAATCAGGAGGAGCGAATACCAATGAGTGTGCCCCTAATAGGTGGTTGGTCCCCTTAAAGATAAGGGGGCCGCCTGTGTATTTAAGTGGGCACGCCCCTAGACTGGCCCGCTCCCTAGTATTATTCCTTTATGTGTAGGGGGGATTTACTAGAACTTTACCTTGCCATTTTTTAGGTCTGAAAAATTTGAATTTTAAAATGTTTATTTTGAAAAAAACAATTCTTTTACTTATAGAAAATGTTGTTGTATTGTTTATAAAAATGTTTTCCAACATTTTATCAAAAGTGTGTATGTTAAATAAAAATTCTTTGATCATAAACTTCATAAGCATTATTTAAATCATACCTATCATTAATATACTTTTCGAAATGAAAATTTACAACTAAATACTTGTTAATACGTAAAATTTTACATTGGAACCTTATTTTATATTTGTGATTATCAAAACGAAAGATGTGAAAAATAATAATAATGTTTTTTAGTGCATAATTTCTATCAACACTCCCCTTTTAAGATGATTACAAAAGATTTAAACTCATTAAATATAAAATTAATTATTTAAAACAAGTATTTATGTGAGTTGTTTTTGTCCATTTCTTCCCTTTTTGTAAAATCAAAAAGCCCGCAATTCCCCCGTCCCCAAGAATTGTAGTAAAAATCAAGAGATAAATGCTCCCCCTTGATGTGTGCTCCCCCTCGTTCGAGGGCACCAAGGAATCGAGCTATGGTTTCTTGGCTACAAAAACGAGTTAGAATAATACAAATATTTCTAACATGTAGCAAGAAGGGAAAATATGCCATAATAAAAATGCAACCAACAATAATCATCCATTAAAAAGTAAAATAGTGTGTGAACCAAACTCATGCATACATACGGAAATAAATAACATGCACCCACCACATGAAACATAAAAACACAAAAGTCCTATAACAAGAAAAGCACCATAGTACTTAGCTTTCAAAATTTTGAGAAGGACAATTATATAAAGAAACTACAGCAAGAATAAGTAAAGATAATGTGAGGCCGCAGCTGAGGTGTTAGGGGAAGGTCAGAAGTAGATGGATGGTATGTGAGCATAACAACAGTTCAAACTATGGCACACATATATTGGCGTATCCTCTGCTCCCTCTCCAACAGAGAGTACGATAAGTGATATGCAACACAAACATGAATCTCCAAATTGCCTCAAGAAGGCCAAGGAATGGTCAGACTCCACGATAGGATGTGCATGTTATGGCGATAATCAATTGTGACCTCAAAGGGGTAAAAGTGTTGGTGACAGAGTAAAGTGATGTCCATTATGCATATTCTCTTGAGTTGAAGGTGGATAGAGAACACTCTTGAGGAGGAGTGAATTAGGAGGTGTTCAAGAAACCAATGTGTTGAAAGAGTAGGTGAATATGGTAAAAGTCGTATCAACAGAGGAATCAGAATTAATCAATTGGTAGATGGAGTATTGGATTGCAATAGGAGCACTAGTTAATGTATAGTTGTAGAATGGGTGAAGCAGAATTATTGAGTCGATCGTTGGGTTACATCCAACCATTGTTAAGGTGGAAATAAGATAGATTTGTAGTCACTTGGACCCATTGTGTAAAAGGAAGGCTCCTAGTGGCTTCACAAGGATGTAGATAAAAGTTGATGGAAAAATGAAGAAAATGTGAGTGTGGAGATGATTATTATTTGGAGAGTGAGATCCATGGGAAGGAAATAGTATTTGAAAATGAAAATTGAGTTTTGAACTAAGTTTAAAGTAATTCCAAAATAATAGTTCTAGAATTCTGGCGAAATATATCCGATACAAGGGAAAAGAGTGACCACCTCAAAAAGCAAAGAAGATAAAAGATTTACCCTGAATTGCAAGGCGGACCCCGATAATAATGGGTCGAAGCCCTAAAAAGGGGGCCGCCCATATAATGAAGGTGCCGCCCTCTGTTGGGTTTTATTATTCACTAGAAAATGATTATTTACTCAGAATTTTGGTGAGAGTATTATCTGTTTTGGTGTGATGTATTTGCAGCAAGCCCTATTAGTTCATAAGCACATTTTAATCAAAAACATGTAATAAACCCATCAATCATGAAACCAAAGTCTGCATAAATAGATGATAAAATAAAACATCCCAATGGCTTAAACTCATCATAGCAAACAAGAATCTAAAGATAACCAACCCCCAAGTCTTTCCGAATAAATCGATAATTCACCCCACAAGTATTGTTTAGAACAAACACTATAATCAAGTTAAAAATTATCTCAAACTACATTTAGCAATCTAGCTAATTTCATTCCAAAGTCTTCACTTCTTCTTCTTCTTGCTAAACACTCCATTTATAGTGTCTTTCCAAAAGATTTAAACCCTCCGCGCATCTCCCTCATCATTCGTTGCGTTGGTTATGAGCAAGTGGTTTATCGTTGCAAAGGGAGTTTCATCGTGTAGGTTAAGTTTTGGTATTAGTTTATCATAAGAGGAAGCAAAAGGATAGTTTTTGGTAGTCGAGTGGTGGGAAATAAAGGGAGTATTAAGATGGTGGTAGGAGATGGAGTACTGCTTAAGAATTTAGACATCATCATCCAACATCAATCGTGTTGATGAGATGACGTGCCTTTATGATGGGAGGATAAGAGGAGACGGAATGACGTCCTGCCACGATCACTTCCGAGGTCGTCGAGTTTGATTTTAGGGCAATAGTGACGCATGACTCGATTAAGAATGTCATAGATGCCATTGTCAAGATGAGGATACGTTTCCATGACGTGTCGATAAAGAC
Organism: Tanacetum coccineum; assembly: GCA_026074375.1. Lineage (NCBI taxonomy): Eukaryota > Viridiplantae > Streptophyta > Magnoliopsida > Asterales > Asteraceae > Tanacetum > Tanacetum coccineum. The sequence goes on along the minus strand of BQNB010001396.1, from coordinate 32,093 downwards.
GAGTTAAAAACATGTCATATGGAAGATTTGCGGTTGAAGTAGCTCTGGCACATTCAATTCTTTTGACAAAGAAATAAGCAAGATTGTATTGTTCTTCGGCAACAACACAATACAAAATGTGAGCAAGACAAGCGGGGAGACAGTCCCGATGTCCTCCTAGTCCGAACACATGTCTCCTCTTAATGAGTCTTCCCATTGCTTCATGTCAAGGGCTATATTTCTTTGGTGAGAGATTTGAATTTGATTGAGAGAGACGGTTTGACTTATATAATGTTACTTCCTACCACGAACATTCTAATTCAAGAAAAGTACGAATATCCGATTGGTAGTAGCAGATTCGGTGCAATACTGTCCCTGGGTTTTCTCGATAATATTCAAGAGATGCAAGTTCCCATTCGTTTGTAAAAACGGCTTGACCATTGTATGGAATTTTGAGGATTTGACTGAATTCAGCGAGAGTAAGAGTTATGAATCCGTGTTGAATCATAAAAGAGATGACAAGATAGCAATAGTCATCGGTTTGTACCATGACTTGACTATAGAAGTCTAGAATGAATCTCGGAACAATCGGTTTGTTGATTTGAAAAAGACAATTGAAGCGAATATTAGTACAGAACGCTCTGATATTGTTGGAATTATAGTTAGGCATGATCAACAACGATATGAACCTTCGTGAATGTTTACGGTTTTCAATAGTGTTTGTAAAATTTGGGCAAAGTAGGGGTGAAGCGGGAATTTTAGATACTTTATTGAGGATGTAGGATAATAAGTGAATGAGATATATCAGTGGTAGTACTTACTGGCAATTTATGTCACCTAAACAAGTTATCAACAACAAAAAAAAAGATACAAAAGAAAAAATTAAAATATAAAGGAAAATAAAATGAAGTATTTATGAAATGACAAATGTGGGGACAAGGATTAACTTCGACCTAAAAGTAAAACCCTAAGAAGTGACCATATGTCCTTAATTTAATTTTTGACTTAATCAAGGATGGTCGAAAAATATATATTAGTTATATAATACAACATCAAGACAATGACCCAAAACACTCCCATATTAATAATAAAAATTTTGTTTAAGCATGTTAAAACTATACGTTAAAGTGTATTTTTTGGTTGACAAGTAAAAGTTATATTATTTTTGTACTTGACAAAAGTAAAAAAGTGTAATTGTTTTTGGACTCCAAACCATTTTTAAAAAATATTAAACCAAACGCCTCTTTATTTAATACATTTATAAGAATGTATCATATATATAAGAATTATATATCATGATGACTTATACAGTTTGTTAAGTGTTTATACAATGTCAAAACTAAAGTATGGTACAATTACGACTCTAAAAAAAAATCCAAAGAAACGAACCAACACTCCTTTAATATTATAAAACATTTTACTTATGCATTAAAATATATATATATATATATATGTTTGGAAATCAATACTTGAATATTTTTAACAATGTTATTGGCAATAATCAACAAAGTTGTGAAGTGTAAAAAAAGCACATATGCTAAAATTCAGCCCCATATGTTACATAAGCATAACATGTTTTTATTTTTTTGCCTCAATGAGTGTTTTGATTTAGTCTTATCAAGGTTGTAGTATTCCTATGACTACGGGTATCATTGTAGTTATGGAATTCCTAGACCAAACTAAGAATTATGAAAATAATTAAAAACACCCAATTTTGATTAAGAAACAATATTTGATAAAATCAAAACAAAATGAAAGGTTGAAAACATACAATGGATTGTAGTTGGACTGACTTTTTAATACTTTGACCCATTTTGAATTTTGGTTGAATTGGTGATCCGAGGTTTGATATTTTAATGATTTTGGTGATGGAGTATTTCGATTACAGCAGGTAGGAGTATAAAATGGAAGAAAACAAAATAATGATTGGTATATCAAATGCGTCTGTAAGGGGGTGTTTGTTTCGGTAATAAGGACGGGTCCCCTTAATTAATTAAGGGGGCCGCCCTTTTTACACGGCTGGTCCCCTTAAAATTAAGGGGGCCGCCACCTGAAAAAAAATTTCTTTGATTTTGGCTAGTTTTGTGAGAATGAACATTGACAATTTTTAATTAACTCTTTATTTAATTAAAAAGTTTCCTTGACTATATCGGACGAGATAATTAGGATTTCAATACATAAGATGATTTGATGACTAAACTTCTTGCGAACATGATGAATTAATTTCTTCGAATAAAAAATTAATTGATACGTTTTGAAATAGGAAAGAGTAGATATTGTGGATGATTAGAGATCGGAATAGATTTGAGATTTCAACAAGGCGATTTAGATAGACGTAGTTGAGGCGAGCGTCGAGGTGGAAGGGAGTTTGTTTCATCCATAGTGGTTTAAGACTTTTTCGATGCAAAACTAATCCTACTTCTATGTTAATTATTATCCACTAACTCATTTTTCTTCGTTTACGTGAGTTCGTGGCCATAGAAGATATTCTTATTAGTGGTTCAATGAATACCCATGAGAAGAATGGACCTAATGAACAATTTCTTTTAAAAACTAGAAAGCCAACAAATGGCATTTCTAGAGACTACCATATTTCCTACCTAATACTAAGTATATCATATACCAATCTATAATTTACGTAATCAGAGAGTAAGACATACCTTAACCTTCAAGAGCAATTACTTTAAAATCTTCAAGGTAGCAAGCTTTGAGGATTTATGGAAATCCTATGTGAGTTCTTCAATTTGTTTGACGAAAGCCAAATGATGCTTGTAGATGATTAACCTCCCGAAGATATGTAATATTTAGGCCATTGGTCCTCATCGTTTCATGGATCCGCAGTTATTTGTTTTCCGAACATGTTTTTGCATTTTATTCCGAACACATGCACGGTGAACATCTTCCACATTGAGTAAAGCTTGGTTGGTGTGGATGATTCCACATTGTGTGATTAGTGTTAGAGTAATTTGGTCTACCTTGGTCTCTCCTAGGTTGAGGTGTTTTGGAACGAGGATGAGAGTTTTCCTTTCTTCTCGGAGGAGGTGTTTTAGACCTCATTGTGGGTTTAGTAAATCCGACTCCGGGTTTTAAGGAAGGTTTGTAAAAACGTTTTACCTCATCATCACTTGCAATAGGAATTTTAGTATTGTTTATAAGTATAAATTTTGGTTTTGAGTTTGGGTTTGATTCTATCAATTTTTCTTTCGACTCGACTTCTTGAGCTCTTACAAAATTTACTTGTTTGGTTTCGCTAGGTGACCCTTTGGTAAAATTAAATCCTAAACCGGATTTATCTCCGGAAGGTTTTTGAGAACTTATTATTTTCTTAAGTGAGTGACTACTATCATTAAATTGATTTAGCCTAGATATTTCTTTTCTAAGCTTCTCATTTTCAAACTTAAGGTCTTGACATAATTTGCATTCTTCATTTACTTCCTTACCTTTTTCTAACCTAGATAATTTATCTTTTAATTCTAGTGCTTCATTCTCTAATTTTATTTTAGCTTGTTTTAGAATTTTATTTTTAGCCATGACTTTTAGTCCTATTTTGCATAGTCTACTATATTCACTATCTAAGTCATTTTCGTCCAATGATGATTGGTCATCACTAAAGTATTCAGTTTCAAAAAGTACCTCATTGGAAGCTTTAGCCATAAGACACTTTTCGTCCTTTGTCTTCTCCTCTTCATCTTCGTCGCTATCACTCCAAGATCCTCCAACAAACGCCTTTTGATTTTGATATTTTGATAGTTTCGGACATTCTCCGATGAGATGATTTGGATCTCCACACTTAAAGCATTTTCTTTCGCCTTTGCCATTTTTGTCGTCTTTATTTCTTTGGAATGATTTTCTTTCTTCATGTGGTTGTCTTACGAATCGTCCTCGTCTTTTGAAGAATTTCTTGAAGTCTCTTACGGCCATGGCGTATTCTTCATCTTCACTATCGGAGGTTGAGCTATCATCATCACTAGATTCCTTTCTAGCTTTCAAGGCAATAGATCTACTTTGTTCTCTTTTGCTTTTGACGGTTTCAGAATCTTTCTTAATTACTTCTTCATAAACCTTCAAATTTCCAATGAGTTCGTCAAGTGATAGAGTTGTTAGATTCTTTGATTCTTCAATCGCCGTGACTTTTGCGCGCCATTTAGGATGTAATGCCCTAAGAAATTTCCTAACACAATTCTTGCTAGAAAAACAACCTTCATCATTCATCAGTGCTTTTAGACTAGTATAAAATAAGTTTTAATTTAGCAAAGGCATTATTATCTATTGATTCCTCTCCGAATGCATGAATTGTCCATATTGTTGAACAACATCTATTTTGTTTGCTTTCACTTGATTATTACCTTGATGAGTGATTAACAAAGTATCCCAATATTCTTTTGTGGTTTGACACATAAAAATTCTTTCATATTCTTTACGTGGTAAAGCATTATAAATTACCATTTTAGCTTCATTATTTTTTGCAAGTTTCTTTTTGATCATCGTTTTACAATTTCATCCTTTTTAGTTTCGAGATTATTTTGAATAGGAGGAAATCTGCCATTCGGTATTAACATGCCGAAGATCTAGACTCTTTTACACCCTTCTCATATGTTTATCGAATCTATTTCAATAAATAAATCCACCACTTTCAAATAGTGATGGTCTTTGCATAGATTGCCCTTCTAAAATACAATTTATTTTAAAAATCTAGTTTGACGTGGCTCTTGATACCAATTGTGGAAAACTAGAAGGGGGTTGAATAGTTTACCGCTTTTTAATTTAAGGTTTTAAAGTGTTTGTAAAAAATTTAGATTCGACATTTGTGAATTTCAATGCTTGCACAATATGAACAATATACTATCTAACAATTAACAGGATGTATGATGAAAATAATGTAAGACAAGAGTAGAGTTATGAACATCCAAACCTCAACTCGAGGATTTATAGTGGTTCCGACAACGTAGCACCTCTTTGCCTAACTCACTCCTCAGAGACACCTAACTCGAGAGTTTACTGCTCTATGTGAAACAAGCTCCACTTATGGAGGAGAAACCTTACACAAGTACTCGCTTGTCTGATTTCCGACATTAAGCTAGATGTCGAGTTTCTAATCTTAGCATTAGAACAATCTACCACAAACTTCATACACAACTTTGCTTCACGACACTTGATCACGACTACCACAACTTCTTCACACCTTAGTTTCTTCACAACCACTACTTCACCTAGCCACTACTTTAATCATATCCTACTAACACTACTATGAAAGATCACCAAGATCCAACTATACATACAACAATAACTATAGATCTAGCAATTACACAACTTCTACAGATTTACATATGATTAACAAGTTATGATATGGATGCAATTAAGATCTGCTAACAACACACAAAGGTGTTATAATACTTCTTTTACCTTGATGGTAGGAAGTTTTCTTCTCTTGCTCTTGAGGATTTGAGCTTGGTTGGGATCACTTGGAAACATAACTTTATGATAAATGATCAAATGTTTTTAATGAGACGTATGTGGGCTGTTTTGTTCAGAAAGAAGAGTGCAAAAGGTGAGAAATGTAGGAAAAAGTCCCAGTATATATATGACATTCTGAGGAGGTCTACCTATGGGCGGTCCTCTTAACTAGGTGGGCGGTCCCCTTAAAGATCAATGGGGGCTGCCGTGTATTTTATGTGGCCGCCTAGGACTAGGCGCTCCCCAGTTTGTCCTTTTGTGTAGGGAAATTTTTTTGGAACTTTCTAGCCGTTTTAGGTCCAAAAATTTGAATTTTAAAATGTTTATTTTGAATAAAACATTTCTTTTAATTATAGAAAATGTTTTGTAATGTTTATAAAAATGATTTACAAAAACATTTTAATAAAAGGTGAGAGGTCTGTAATAAAGATTTCCTATGATCATATAATGCATGTACACCATTTATTTTTATTATACCTTTAAGTGATAAGAACTTTGAAATGAAATTTACAGAATAATTTACTTGTTTACGTTTAATTTTACATTGAACGTTTTATATTTTGTGATTATCAAAACGTAAAGATGTGAAAAATATTAATAATATTTTTAGGCATTATTTCTATCAACATGGTATAAAGAATATGATATTGCACACTAAAAACTTGATTTTGTGTCTTCTAGTTATAGTGTTTTTAAAAAGACTAGATACGTCGTAACCAACAAGGTCGATACGGCGTATTGGGCTGGATTCCTTAGAGTGCGCGTATCATTTGTATATAAATATTTATTTCATTCCCAATTTACTTGATGTATTGGTTTTTTTATTCTTTTATTAAAAAAATTAAGGTTTAAAATTCTTTTTCATTGAGGGATACACGTTTTTTCGGGTATCGGGTAATTGTAGGGGGGTGGGTTAGTTAAAGTTTGAAACAAAAATTTTAAACCCCACCGTATTTGGGAATTAGTCAAAACGCGGTTTTTTTTTTGTTTTTCTTGTTTGGGGAAAGGTGTTTTTTCTTTGGAGGGGGCCCAGGGGGGGGGGGAAAATTATAAACTTGTATCCTCTTTAGTTAAGATATGCGTATTGGCTGTGACAATTTCAGCAATCTTTAAATGTCTTCATTTTAGCTCCAAATTATGCGTCTTTTAGCTTGTCCTCACAAAACACTCCTGAATTACTGCATTTATCAACTTTAAAGCAATTAAGTACCAAATAATGTTAATAATTATAAAAAAAATCAATGTTAGGGCAAAAACTTGATTTAAGGGGGGGGGGTTCTTAATAAAAATTTGGGGGGGGGAATTATAATTTTGTTTTAAAATAAAAATTAAAAATAATAGGTTATGTGGACGGTTATTTTTGGGGATTGGGGGTTTTTATCAATGGGACATTTTTCCAATTAAGGATAAGTTTGACATCCTTTACAAATGATGAGCATTTTATCGAGATTGTTTAGACATTTGTCGAAAGAGTTTCTAAAGACGGAGAAATCATCCATGAATACTTTGACTAATTCTTCGATCATGTCATGAAAGATTGCCAACATGCATCTATGGAATGTGTCAGGAGCATTACATGGTCGAAAAAGGCATTTCGCCTATAAGCGTTTGTTTTTTCTGCGAAAGAAGGACCATGTGAACGTTTGTTTTTTCTTGATCATTAGGATCGATAGGAATTTAAAAATATCTAGAAAAACATCGAGGAAACAGAAATACTTATTTCCTGCGAGTCTTACTAACATTTGATCCATAAATGGCAAAGAGAAATGATCTTTGGCGGTTGCTTCATTTGAGTTTATGATAATTGAGGCATTACTCGCCATAACCTGTAACGTTCACTTAGTTGGGACAAGTTTAGTTCATCATTTTCGTTTGGTGGAATTTGTAATACCACTTTCCTTTGGTTTACAGTGAATCTGGCTAAGCCAAGGACTATCGGCAAATTGGATATAATAATACTCGGTATCCAGAGTTTACAATTTCTTTCTTTACAACTTCTTGCATATTTGGTTTAACCTTCTTTATTTTTAGTACAACAGGTTTCTTGTTCATCCGAAGTTGTATCTTGTGTTTGCAGAACGATGGGCAAATACCAGGAATGTTTGTTGTTTTCCAGGCAAAAGCTTCCTTGTGTTTCTTAAGGACGGATACAAGTTTGTTTTTCTTTTCTTTGGAAAGCTGAGATGATATGATAATAGGAAGAAAAGAGGGTTCTTCCAGGAATACACATTCCAGATTATCAGGAAGGGGTTTAAGTTCAATATCCGTAGGAGGTTCTTCAAGGGATGTCTTAATTTTATAATCTGTATTGATGTGATTTTCTCAAATGGTGGTTCTTTGGTATCGGATTCATATTCAGAATTTTCATCTTCTGCCATTGCTACGAATTCACCGAATTCAGCAAAGATTTCTTCTTCTAGAAGGGTTCCTTCGATGGAATGGAGGATTTACTACTTTCGTCTAGATGAACCATCAAAATCTTCTTCTAATATATTCCAATCGATAACATCGATACTAAAACAGGTCTCATCGTTTGAGTAAGAGTGTTTCATTACAGAGTCGATATTAAAGATCATTCATTTAGTCCCAACTCCAAGATTGAGTTGTTTCTGTTTAACTAGAATAACTGCATCAGCAGTGTGAAGAAATGGTCGTCCCAAGATGAGGGGAACTTTACTACCTTCTTCCATTTCAAGAATAAAGAAATCGGCAGGAAAAGTGAATTTACCAACTTCAAAGAGCATATTTTCAGCTATTCCAACAAGGTATTGGAATGATTTGTCAGCTAATCTTACGCTCATTTTGGTAGATTTAAGAGTTTTGAGAGATAGTTTTGCAAATAACGAATACGGCATAAGGTAAATGTTAGCACCAAGACCGGCTAAGGAATTATAGGAGAAAGTTTTGTTGAAATTACATGGAATAAGGAAACTTCCTGGGTCTCCAAGTTTGGTGGAACTTTATTCTGGATCATTGCTGAACTTTCATCGCTAAGAAAAGCGGCAGAAAATTGTTCTATTTTATGCTTGTTGCTTATGAGTTCTTTGAGAAATTTTCCATAGTTAGGCATTCCGGCTAAGACTTCGACAAGAGGTATGTTAATTCGGACGGCTCGGATCATGTTGAAATTTTTTTTGTATTGGGCTTCCATTTTCTCTTTCCTTAGACGTTGAGGATACAGTATTTTTGGTTTGTATGGTTTGGGTAACAGAGTTTCTTTGACTGGTTTGGTGTGTTGAGTTTTTGGTTGTGGTGTAGGTTCTTCATCTTCATCATCACTATCAAAATTGATAGGGGTTTCAGAATTGTCTTTTTGATCATTTGGGTTAACTGGTGGGTTATAGGATTTATCACTTCTTGTGAATACGACATTCACATGCTCATTATGAGATTGCGGTTGTTGATAGTATAACACCCCTTGTTTTAGGTTCATTTACGACATCAATAAAATCACTATGTATTTTTGGTATTGTACGCGTTTGCTTTTAAATCGTAATCGTTAAGTTAAATCGTGTAAGCTAAAAATTATCGTTCAATGTAAACGGGCATCAAACAATTAAATGTTTACATCAAACAAGTGTTAAGTAATTATTTGAGGTATTTATGAACATTTGTTCCTTTTTATTTATTGGTTACGTAAGTGTTTATCGTTTTTCACGATAATTAAGTTTAGGCTATTCCTGGAACCACACAATTTATATACGCCTTCAACGAAATACCCATTATTATTCTCAATGCTCAACGTATTATTAAACTTTAACCCTAATACCAAGTGGGAGTCCCAACTTAAAGGAATAATCCAAGACTTATCCTATTTACAAGTCTATACTTCATAAATAAAGACTACAACTTTATAAACCGCTCATGTAATTACTTTCATTTTATACAAGTATTAACTCAAAATATCCAAGATATTAGTTAGTCACTTCCTTCCTTAAATTCATGGGTTAATCTACATCTAAGGAGACATAAGGACATACAACATTACCTAAGGCAAGGTGCAAGTATGGGATTTGTAAGACTTAGTACATGACTAGTGTTTTCAGTAATTACTACTTAACAACATCTTAATCTGACATCATTCAGACGCTGGTCAGAACATTTAGGGTCATTAAGACTGTTTGTTTTTTCATGTCATTCAGAGGCAGTAAGATCCAAACACTGTTAAGAGCGTTTGTTTTTTTCTGGCAATTAAGAGGCAGTAAGAGGCATAAACCTTTTACTGGACTAGATGTGGAGGGGGTGTCTTAACACCTCTTAATGTCTTTTTTTTCTTCTTTTTTGTTTATTTTCTACTTTACTTTTATTGTTTTATTTTATTTCTTGATTTTTTTTCTTATTTCACTTTTATCTTTTGTATTAATAGTATTTAATATAGAATGAATTGCTATATGTTTTGTTTATATAAAAGAATGCTATAAGTTGTTATGTGTCAATTTATAATTTTGTTCAATAAGGGTTACGGTTTCGGACTCTTACATTCTTAATTCTACGTGACTCATTTAGTTATCGTTTTAAATAGTTCAATTTTTTTAAACTATAACTGTTTATTTTTGCTCTGAATAAAACCATGAGATTGCAATTTTTATTATATAATTAATCGTTAAGTTAAATCGCGTAAGCTAAAAATTATCGTTCAATGTAAACGGGCATCAAATAATTAAATGTTTACATCAAAGTAATTATTTTGAGGATAATTATTAACCTTATTCATTTTATTTTTATTGGTTACGTAAAGTGTTTACGTTTCGCGATAAAATGCGTTTAGGCATTCCCGAAACTACCAAAACTTTTCTATGCTTCAACAAATACCCACAATTATACCCAATACCCAAAATTTACAAAATAACATCACAAATAAGCCTATATGGTCCGATATACAAGTGAGCATACAAGAAAATATCTTACAAAACACTTTCCCTAAATTTCATGGGATGCTCTCTACTTTTAGGAACCAAGACTCATTTTTCCTTACTAACTCAAATAGTGAAATAGACCAAGACCAAAGACTTTCTAGATTTCCTCTATATGCTTCTTGACTAAGTCTTAGGATATATAATACAAGCAACTAGGAGAGAAACACATACACATATCATTTTCATAGTGAAAACATACTCTTTCTCTCTTTCTTTGCCTAAACCCACGGCCAAACCTAAAACAACATACAAATCCATACCAAATTTATTTACAACATTTACACACATTCCTATATGATATCTAAGGTAACCTAAAGTGTTTAGAAGGATTGGTTTAAGCATTTACAAGGGTTAAGCAAGGATAAAGAAAAATTAGGGTTTTGGTTGAGATTAGGGTTTTCAAGTCTTGCAAGTTAGGGTTTGGTTACTAAACAAGGGTTTAGCTCTTATTGTTCATCACCACACATCATATTAAGGTCATCTAAAACTCTTAATATCTTTACTTTTATGATTTTATGCATATATATGTTCACCATTTAGGAAATGTTTTAACATGTAAAATGGACTTTTTACTTGTGATCATGCTTTGATAAACTTTTTCACATGTTATATGGATGTAAATATTATGTCATTATGGAAATATAAGTATTGTATCATGTTGGTTTAAGTGTAAAAAGTGTATGTATAAACTAGTAAGTAAAAGTTACTTAAGAAAGTTTATGATTTAAGAGCATTGTTAAGGACTTGTGATTCTTGGAAATTTTTGGACAATGATGGACTTAAGGACCCTAGGAATGTAATACATGTGTTATATAGTGTTGTAAAGGATTTGTAACAAAGTGGCTAAACAAGAAAGTTATAAAATCAAGCCTAAACATGTTTTTATGAAAAACATCAAAACTTTCTGTTTTAATTCGACACATAAACTATTTATTTTATGTTTTTATAAAATAGTACGTCTCATGACGATTCCAAAAAGGTAAGAAACTCGAAAAACGGATTAATAACGAAGAAGATACGTAGTTTACGAGTTATACGTTAATTAAACGCGTTATAAAAGAAATTTTATAAAAACAAGTTATAAAATACTTCTGATATATAAAGTTTATTATTTTTCTCAGATCACACATATTTTTAGGATTCCAAAACAATAAGAATCGTAATTTTTTGATCAATAACGAAGGAGTTATGAATTACGCGAGTTTATATACTTAAATGTATAAAAATACTTTTATAAAACTATTTTTATAAAAGTTACTGTTCATCTCAGACATGAACATTTTGAAAACACCATTAATATGATAGAACTTTTAATAACAAAGACGTGCTCAAAATAATCGCTAAAAACGGAGCTATAACGAATAAAACACGACATTTAAGGGTTTTACGATAACTAAAGCTATAAAAATAAATTTATAAACTGTCATGAACAGTAAAAAGTACTATTCACAAGTAGGTCAAAAATATGAAAATATAATATTTTGATAACTCGTCTTTATACAAAAGCGTCAACATAAGAAACGGGCTTAAAACGAAGAAATTGCGTCGTTTTTACTATTGAGATATTTATAAACGTTTTAACTTTATAAATTTGATTTCACAAACACGATTAGATGGTGATGTGGCTATATAAAATTATATATGGTATTAGTTAATCAAAGTGCTTAGTACTTATACGAACTACGTTTAATTAGGTTGCATTCCGTCATTTTCGTGACGCATTTTCTGTTGTATTTGGATTGTCATTAACTCAAGGTGAGTTTATAGCCCCACGTTTTACATTTTAATGATTTAAAAGTTTTGGGGTGAGAAACATATGCATGTTTTACAATTGGACGCAAGTGTACATTTCACATTTACGATTACGTGTTTGCCTAAGTAGCGATAACCCATCTGAGCCCATTATAATGAACTGTCAATTACTGTTGTGAGCGCGAATGTTATAAATAGATCTATTTGGGATTGACATCCCCGTTCGGGTGAGTCATGCTCACTGTGCCGGTTTGCCGGACAATGAGCGTATACCATGTCGTACATAGGATGTTGCGGGTTAGAACATCATCACGGGCAATGTTGGCAATTTATATTGCAATTCATACATGTCGAGCTTCAGATTCACGAGCTTAGGAAAACGTAATTACATTTTATGATGTTTGCATCTGTTGCATTATCATGGGGAAATCTTGCGGTCCTACACTATACATTTTATAAACCTATGAATTCACTCAACAATATGTTGACGTTTTAAGCAATGTTTTTCAGGGGATCAATAAGGCACGAGGTGCAAGGGATACATTGGTGGTTTTGATTTGGATGTCATGCATTAAAGATTTTGTCGCATTACATTTTGTATATCTGTTATGGGCTAGAAATCTTTGTATTTTGAACAAGTGAAGCTTCGGGCTTTTGTAACAAACAATTTGTTAAATCCAATGTATCAGTTTTAAACGGCTTTTAATGGTCGTTCTTATATATATCTTGTGTTATTGATCTATGAAGTACCACCCCCAACCCATATTCCGCTGCGACCCAATTTGGGGGTGTTACATATTGGTATCAAGAGCCAAGGTTATAGAGAACCAGGTCAAATATTTTTGTTGGACTATAACCATTTTCAAACATTGCATTCATACAAAGGGATTCTCAAGGGACATATATACATACACTACTTGTTGCATTAGTTGGTTAAGACTAGATGCATTTAGGATTGATATACACGTTATGGTATAAATGTATATTACTATAAGAGTCTTATATTAAATACTAATATAAGCTATTTTGGATTTTCAGATACAGTCATGTCAGATTCTGAGGATTACACGGTTACATACACTGCTGTGTCCAGTCCATTTAGAGGGTTGTCAGACATCGGATCTTCGAGGGTCGATGGACCACCCGTGATGCCAGAGGATCCATATGCATATGTGGTAGCTGCTTTTCAGGCCCCTCCATCTCCTGATTATGTGCCAGGTCCTGAGTACCCACCTTCACCAGACTTTGTTCCAGAGCCAGTTTATCCAGAGTTCATGCCACCAGAGGAGCAGCCCCTACCTGCTGCTCTCTCACCCACTGCTGATCCACCAGGCTATGTTCCTGAGTCAGATCTTGAGGAGGATCTGGAGGAGGATGATGATGAGGACCCTGAGGAGGATCCTACCGATTATCCTGCCGATGGAGGAGATGATGGAGATGAGTCATCTGATGATGACGAGGATGATGATGTTGATATTAAGGAGGATGATGAGGAGGAGGAGCACCCAGCTCCTGCCGACTCTACAGCTGTTGCTTTACCAGCTGTTGATCAGGCCCCATCTGCTGAGGAGACTGAGCCGTTTGAGACCGACGAGTCTGCGGCCACACCACCACCACATCCTGCATACCGCGTCATTGCTAGGATATCCATCAGAGATGAGACACCGATATCACTTCCTCCTAGGGAAGAGGTTGAGAGACTTCTTGCTATACCTACTCCACCATCATCACCACTTTCCCCATGGTCATCACCATTGCCTCAGATTCCTTCTCCACCACTACCCCCGATACTATTACCACTACCACTATCACCACCTCTACCTATATCATCTCCATCACTACCTGCTAGCCATATTTATCCTTTGGGATATCGAGGTGCTATGATCCGGCTGAGAGTTGAGGCCCATCTACTTCTCATTCACCACCGCCACATATCATACTCTCCCACACCAGAGCAGATGCACCATCATCGAAGACACCACCACTTTTACCCATACCGCTACCTACTTCATCACTACATTTGCATCTACTCTCTGCTGACCGTAGAGCAGACAGACCTGAGGTTACCTTACCGCCTCGGAAGAGGTTAGGTATCGCTCTTGGTTTGAGATATAAGGTAGGAAAGAGTTCGTCTGCCCCCACTGCTAGACCTCCTGAAGGTTTTAGGGCGGACTATGGTTTTGTTGCTACCATAGACAAGGTGATTATGCGGGATCTAGAGAGAGATGTCGGTTATAGGATCACCGAAACTTGGGATAAGATGCTGGTAGACATGCCAGGGGCACCAACGACTGATGATACAGAGTTGGGTCGACGGATGACAGAGTTTACCACTAGGGTTAGACAAGACACAAACGAGATCTATACGAGGTTGGATGATGAGCAGTCTGAGCGACAACTGATGGCTGGTCGGCTCGCTTTGGTAACACGTGATGCTAATAAAAATACAAATGGCAATGATAGCCATATTTTAGGAGTGGGTGTTAGAAGGACAGAACAAACTGCCTGTGAATGTACTTATATTGATTTTCTCAAATGTCAACCATTAAAGTTCAAAGGCACGGAAGGAGTTGCCGGTTTATCTCAATGGTTTGAAAGAATGGTGTTGGTTTTCCACATCAGTAATTGTACAGTTGAGAATCAAGTTGTAAAACCCTAAAATCAGAACAAGTGCAAAATTACCAAAATGCCCCTAATGTCAGAAAATTTAATAAAAGCATGAATAAAATTCAATCAAGTGTTATAAATTATAAAGTACATCATGTGACAAGTATGAAATTTATATAAGATTAAAATATCTTATATTATGCAAGAAAAATAATTATTTCTTATATTATGCATTTTGCCGAAAATTATTATAAGTTAATTACTTATATTATACAATTAAATATATAATATAATAGGGAAATTATAAAATATTTTTGGCAAAATTAAAAACTGATTTTATCCCCTTGAATACCCAAAAAACTCGGCATTTTATGTTGTATATCTTTTATATACATTATTTTCATTTGTAAATTTCTCAAAAATCATTTCCGAAAACCCTAAATAATTTAGGTGGCGGCACAACATTTTTATACAGCAAGGGACGAATTTTATAGGGTTCTTGGGAGTACAAGGGAGCTAAGAAAATTATTGGTTCATTGGTTT
This sequence comes from Tanacetum coccineum, assembly GCA_026074375.1. Classification (NCBI taxonomy): domain Eukaryota; kingdom Viridiplantae; phylum Streptophyta; class Magnoliopsida; order Asterales; family Asteraceae; genus Tanacetum; species Tanacetum coccineum. The sequence continues at coordinate 16,842 of BQNB010001396.1, read as the reverse complement.
GAAGCTTGATTCGATTTATGGTGTTCTTTTGAATTCGAAATACCTAGCCGAACTCAATAATTCATAAAATCATCCATAATTATTCAAGGTATTTTTATAACTCATTTTACATTATATAGATCTGATATGTTCATGAGAAAAATTACCATGCACGTTATTTTGATTTATTAAGCTTAAACATGATCTAAACCCTAAATAATTGCAAGAATTGTATTCGGCTCTAAATAAATTTATACTTTCGATTTTATAATTTTTATGACTTGTATATATCATGTATGAACCAGATAAATTGTTAGAAAAATTGTATAAAAGATTTAGATAATTATTGTGGAATTTCTAATTCTTGCCGATTTTGAATTATGAAAGAAATGAAGAAATAAATTGGAAAACGAATTAGGGTTAGGGTTTTTATATTTTTCCCAGGTCCAATACATGCTAATGAATGTATAAAAATTATGTAATTATTGGGGAAAATTCTAATTAGGGTTTTGTGCATTTATTGGTTACCCGATTTGTGTTTTAAAAGTATAAGGGGGTGTTTTGTAATTTCTGAAACTTTGGGGCTGATTATGGCATGTTAATATAATGTATAGATTCTGTGAAAAATAAGTAGAAGGGTATAAATTGTCATTTGATAATTGTTATGGGTTAAACATGATTAATTATATATAATATATATATAATTCGAATTGTATTTAAAACTGAGGGACTAAAAGTGTAAATTATGAAAAGTACAAGGTATGATCAGTAATTAAAGTATTAAGTATGAAAATACCATATTTGATATTATAAGGGCTTGTGTTGCAAAAATGGATAATTAAAGATTATGTTTAATTAAATTAATAACTAAAAGGACTAATTACGTAAATTATGTAAGATCAAGGATTTGGATTGTAAATACAGAAATAGAAACCTGCTAATTATAGAAACATGCTATTTATGGAAACTTACTATTTATAGAAACCTGCTAATTATAGAAACATGTTATTTATGGAAACTTACTATTTATAGAAACCTGCTATTTATAGAAACCTGCTATTTTTAGAAAGTCTATTTTTGGGAAGTTTAATTATGGAACTTATTAAATCAGGAAAGTTATCATTTATGGAAAGTTAATTAAGGAAAGTCTATTTTTGGGAAACTAACCTATAAGTAGAAGCAAGCAGCTATTTTTTGAAAGTTACCCAATATAACAAGAATACTAATCATTGAAATATATTAATCATGAATACTTTAATCATGAACATACTAATCAAGAATCATTCTAATTATAGAAAGTTACTAAAATAGAAAGTTGCTAAAAAATAGAAAGTTGCCTAAAAATGGAAAGTAACCTTAATCATGCAAGTAAAACTTATAATATGTCCTTTAATCATGTAGAACTCTGCATTAAGCAGGAGTACTTCCATCTTCTTATCCATTTCTTTCCGTTACTGCTGGACATAAGGTACGGATATCCCGTCTCATAGTCCTAAGGACACTTCCTTTCTTTTCATGATCATCCCCAAGATGCTATGCTTCCCCGATTTTTAGTCTTTTGCCATGATCTTATTACATGTTTGATTCAAGACTAATTTTTCTATTGCCCGTAGGCATATAAATACACTCCCCAACCCCCTACATGACCAGATTTACAAGCTTACCACCTAGTCCATGGAGACCATGACCGTGACACATGAGGCAACACTGTGTCAAGACTCTTTCCGCGTTTGAGAGTGAATGTGCACGCAGGCGTCCTTTCATGTTACCAGATTATATTTCAAGTTTGGCCATTATTATTCAGGGCATTTGTGTGCATCCTATTTACATGTTACACGTTCATGTGATTGGTTGTGTTGCTCTACATCCCAATCACATTGACTGATCCCTCCACCACATATTATATAATAGGTCACCCCCTATCATGTTGAGGCAACCCCTCTATAATATGCATTATTCACGGACAAATTTTATAATTATGACATGTATGATTATATGAGCTCGTGGGCATTCCTTATTATTTATGTTTATACTATCCATGATATCTCATGACATCTCTGACTTCACGTTACCATGTATTACATGTTTTATTACCTATTTGATGTATTTGAGTAGTCCTTCATGAAGTATTCTCCAGTTTTCCTTCATAGACACCATGATCTTATCCGCTGCTTTATACTTATTCTCCAGATTCATACTTATTACCTTACATGTCATTATATTACGTATCACTGAGCGTTATGCTCAGCCGTATTTCTTTCTCTTTCTTATACGACAGGTATCTAGAGGGAGATTGGGCTTGAGAGAGTGTGTGGCTTAAGGAAGTGACCATTTAGCTTCCTATCTTTTTTATCGCAACACGTTGTGTGCCAATACTATCTTGGACACATGTTTAGTCCTTTAGACTTCTTTTACTTTATCATGTTGATCTCATAATCGGAGCCGATTTTGATTCCGGCTTTTCCACCTTGTTCTATGTTATCCATTTAAGACTTTATGCCTTTAGTAGCTTTGATATGACACCATGATTATGACGTTTCGGCCTACTCTCCGGAGCGGGTTTGGGTCGTTACAGAAACCTGTGCCAATTGCCATCATTATTTAACAACAGAATAGCCAAGATCCAAAAATAGGATTGAAAACGCCTATCATTTGTTGCTTTTTCAAAAAGAAAAGCAAAATTTAAGAAGAACAAGCAAGGTTGTGTTGACATGGATGAAGGGGCAAGTCTTAATGATGATGATGAGTTCGCCGAAGACGAAAATTCAATTAATGAGTCCGAAAACATCACGAATATAGGGAAATCTTTGGGCATCTATATCGGGGAGAAGCAAAAAGACTTTTCGAACAACATGAGCTTTAAGGAATTTCTTCAAGATATAAAACACTATGGTAAAGAAACATAAAAAGGCACCTTTTAAAGTTTAAAGTTTGATTTCTCCGGCATTTGCTCAAAGGAAAAGAAGATTGGGGGCTGAGCTTCTAGTTGGAAACATAGTTCTTTCTCTAAAATCTGCATGGGGAGAACGTGATTGGTTGGCGTTTTTAGCAGTTTCAAAGACGACCAAAGGAAGCGAGATAATTTTCAGATTTTGTTCAAGATTGGAGCGAAGCGTTTATTGGTGTCACAAGCCCAAATTTGGATCCATGTTTGCTTCAAGTCTCATCTAGGTCAAGTTCAAGTGTTCAATGGCAACGTATGTGGTTCAGTATGTTTCATCTCAGCTCAAGTTATCAAATTCAAGTGTTTCAATCTTAGAATTCAAGTCATTAGTTTATTTGTCTCAATCACAGTAGTTTCACGTTTGTATTCATGAGAATCTCAAGTGTATTATCAACGGGGATTTTCTTAATCTCCTATCAATATAGTATCTGTTTTTTGCCAAAAAAAAAAAAAACAATCTGTATGAGTATGCTAATACCTTGTAGGGTTTTTTTAACTTATGGCATGATGGCACAAGCTTTAATGCATTAATCAAAGTAAAATTACCATATTTACATGTTAGTTGATATTAATAGTTTCTTAAATTTACGATGTTTACCAAATTAATCATCTTTTATATAATAAAAGAATTATATCATTTCGGAGTTTTCTATCAGATTAAATCTTATATGAAAATAAATTGGACCAATCAGAATGCTTGATTTTGCCACGTAGGAAAAATCGTGCGATCTACTGGCGTCTTGTATTGAAGCAAAGGGGGTTCACGTCAATACCAAGACATGCAAAACATCCAAAATAAATTTAAACAGTTCAAATCAACAACATTCAATATATCATCATGCAAAGAAAGTTAAAACTAGAGATTAAATCTACGACAAGCAGCCAATGGTCTCTCTAGCCACTTCCCTAATTCTTAAGATCATCATGATGCTCACCTGAAAATGATGCTTAAAAACGTCAACACAACGGTTGGTGAGAGTCATAGGTTTACGACACACAATTCAAACTTTCAGTCAATTACTGTGATTAATAAAGACATGGTAGGACAATTATGAACTATCATGAACTTATGCTAACATGCAATCCAATCATCATACCAAATCAACAAAATCATATATTGGGTAGGCGTACCCCTCCGATCCAATCAAATACTGAGTAGGCGTACTCATCGAGATTCCAATCAATACTGATAAGGCGTACTCATCGACCCAATAAAAAATACTTGAACATTTTTTTACCAAAAAAAAAAAAAAAAAAAAAAATAAAAACCCCCCAAACAGTACATGCAAGTAAATCACAACCCTTGACATGCTAAACATAGTACATGCAAGTAAATCACAACCAACATGTATCACAAAGTCATATAATAGTCATACGATGTCCACACTCAATTAAAACACATAATCAATCAATATATGTACATTTCAAACACATTTGTATAATTTATCCCAATTAAAATATAATGTAAACAAAGAGATATGAAAACTCACCTGATGCTCAATGCAACTTCCCCTAATTTCCTAAACAAGCTACACTATACAAAATATAAACGTGTTACACGCGACTAAGCCAAATGCTTAAGTCCATGTAACAATCATATGATGGATGTCTAAGGTGTTTGAATATCTCCATGGTTCACCCTGACACCATGCCTGACTTTAACCAATTTGTTTATTCAAAATTCTAATGATCTACATTTTACCCAAAAACGCAAAATTTTAGTGTCACTTTTCTAACTTAAAACTCATACCTATTGAACCTAATAAATTCTTAGATAAATCACCTAAGTACACTTAGGTGTTTAAGAACGATCTCATTTTCCCCAAAGGTTTATCACATGAGCAAGTGCCTAAAAAAATTCCAAATTCAAAAGTACCCAAATTCGGACCTGAACGCACACTAAAATGTTTGACCTTGCTAACCATACTTAGGCAACCAATCAGAAACTAATCTTTTTGGTGAACTTAATATACATATAGAACTTGAATTTTGTGTTTTGGCTAACCTTAATTCGAATTTTAAATAGGGGTTTTACCTCTCTAATTCAGACCCAAATCTGACCCGTATTTACTATTTTTACAACTTTTCTTGTGGCTAACATTTAACTAACTTCCAGAACTCAAAATCATTCGAGGTCGGACTTTTTGAAAAGTAGACTCTCTGAACTACAATTTAGGCACTAGAAACATCTCAAAACACGTACCATCATGGAGATATCATCTATTGAACACAACCCTAAAATCTGTCAAACCCTAATTTACAAATTAACGCGATCTAAGCCTAACCGTTTACACCAATATGATCCTAATCAAACCCTAAACGCACTAGCATGATCATAACATCATTAATTACAAAAGTTTTAAAACCCTAACGATCCATCATATTCATTGTTACATTAAATGAGAATTCAAAATAGGTTAGAAACCTTACCTCTTGATTACTAGATCCTGACACCACAATTCTTGGCTAGCTCTTAATCAAAGTTTTTGTTTCTCCTTGAACTTAGGGAGGAGGTCGATGGCTCACATAAGGGGAAGAAAGAATGAGACTAAAATTTAGGTTTAGGGCTTCTATACTTAGAGATAATGGTCTACAAATCCTAGCCCAACTCAATTTTAGTTTAAATAAAAAAATACATTTTTCTCTCTTATGCAAATCGGCAACACGCATATATATTTTTATTTATTTTGTTTTATTTTTAATTATACTTATATTTACATTACCTTAATGTTCTACATAATCCTTGGTAATAATGATAAACCTTTTGCATGAAAAACTAAATAATATCTTTCTATTTATAACTTTCATTTCCAAAAATACTTTCTATATTTAGAAAGTTCATTACTAATTCTCATATTTTACGAACCTAATTCACTTCCATTATGACATACTTTCCATAATAATCCAACACATAATTATCCACATACACCAACTCCGCAACGCATGCATACACGTCACTCATTTCTATTGTCACTACACGTGAACAAGAATGGAGAAAATCAACAAATACCTCAAACTCATTCTCAAATTTGAAATAGAATGACTAAATCATCCATTGCTATACCCACAAGCACATATATTGACACACATATCATATCACATAAAACACCAAAATCGACTTAAGCACATAATTTAAAACACATAAAGCTAGCTAGGTTAACACTAACGGTTAAACTAACCTGGCTAAATCATGGTTGTCACAGTCTCCCCTACTTAAAGAAATTTCGTCCCAAAATTTAATCGATTTAATTGCTAACAATTGTTCTTACTCACATAATTATAAGCGAATAGAACATCCAAACTAAATGAACCTCGCTTGTCCTCGAGGAAATTCGTCCAAAACCTTAAGTTGTGTAACAATTTGATCCACAACTCAACCCCATAACTCATCAAACAAGAACTGTCTTGAAATTAAGTTATGTGTTGTTACAAAACTCAACATTTTTGGAGAATCGTCTCGACTTCAGGTTTGCTCAATATATAACTTTAACTAAACCACATATGAACATTTAAGGGTGTACTAAGGTCTACCAGTAACCCTATGTACCAAACTTTAATTAGTACTTCCAACTATAACTTGCTCAATGAGTAAGTGTGAATAATTAGTTCTTATGAAATCCTCATGACCTCGCGTCGAGTCCCAACAGACTTTAACTATCGAAATACTACTACGCTTCAAACTTTTAACCTCACGATCGATAATCTCGACAGGTTCTTCAATTAAACGAAGAGTTTTATGTACCTTAATTTCTTCCAAAGGCACATGCATATTTACATCCGTCCAATACTCCTTTAAATTTGCAACACATCAAATACACTACTAAATTTATTGAGACAATCTTAATCAATAGGCCATAGGACCGATCCTTTTAATGATCTCAAATGGTCCCACATATCTGGGTGCTAACATGTCTTTCTTTCCAAAATGCACTACATCTTTCCAAGACGACACTTCCAATATCACTTTATCACCAACTTCAACTCTAAATGTTTACGCCTATTGCCAACATAGCTCTTTTGGCAATCTCTAGCCGCTTGAGCTTTTATTTAATCAATATCACCTTATTAGTTGTCTCTTGTACCAATTCTGGTCCAATCGACCCAATTTCTCTAATTTCAGCTTAAAGAACAGGTGACCTACACTTCCTTCCATACAACGCTTCAAATGGAGCACATCAAACACTCGAATGATAACTATTATTGTAGAAAACTCAGTTAAGGGTAGATGAGTATCCTAACTACCACTAAAAATCAATCATGCACGCTCTCAACATATCCTTTAAAGTCTAAATGGTACGCTTACTTTGTCCGTCTATTGGAGGATGATACGTCGTACGCATGTTTAACTGTGTTCCCAATGCCTTCTGCAATGTTTACCAAAACCGCGAAGTAAATCTTCCCCTACGATCTGAGATGATCAACACATGCACCCCATGCCTTGCTAATATCTCATCAATATATAGCCTTGCTAACCTCCTCATCTTATAATCTTCACGTATAACCAGAAAAATAGGTTGACTTAGTCAGTCTATCGACTATCACCCAAATTGTATCATATCTACCACTTGACCTCGGTAACTTAGTGATAAAATCCATGGGGTTTTTGTCCTATTTCCACTCAGATATATCTGGTTAATGAAGCAAACCCGATGGTCTCTTAATATTCAGCCTTCACTTTTGAGAAAGTCAAAACACTTAATAACATATGTAGTTATATCCTTATTCATACTTGGTCATCAATACATGTTTCCAAATTTTAGGAGTAAAGACCACTGCACCTAACTCTAAACCATGCGTGATATAGCTCTTCTCATGAATCTTCAATTGCGCGAGGCATACGCAATCACCTTGTCGCTTTGTAGGAACACACATCCCAATTCTTGATTTCGACGCATCACAGTAACTACACATCTTTGGTTCCATTAGGAAATGACAATTTTGGTGCGTTACATAAATTGTCTTTTAAAGTCTGAAAAGCTTCCTCTGTGTCCACGCCCCACTAGTACTTTTAATTCTTCTGCCTCAATGAAGTAAAGGGTTTAGTAATCTTGGAAAAATTCGCGAAAGAAAACATCGATGGTAACCTGCCAATCTCATAAATGACCGTATCTCTGACGGTGTCTTAGGATCTTTTATAATTCTTCGTTGCTTCAATCTTGCTTGGGTCGACATGAATATCAATGCTATTAACAAAATGCCCGAGGAAATGTACTCCTTGTAGCTAAAATTCACACTTATAAAACTTGACAACAACTTCTCCTCCTTCTGCAACTCTAAATCTAACTTTAAATAAACTTCGTGGCCCTCCTTAGACTTTGAGTAGATCATAATGTCATCAATGAACACAATGACAACTTATCTAGATACGACTTGCACACCCGATTCATTAAGTCTATGAAAACCGCTGGTGTGTTGGTTAACCTAAAAGGTATAACCGTAAACTCAAAGTATTCATGCCGTATCCTAAATACAGTCTTTGGAATATCTGCTTCTTGCGCTCTCAACCGATGATAACCAGAACGAATACCTATATTAGAAAAGTAACGCGAACCTCACAATCGATCGAACAAGTCGTAGATCCTTGGAAGAGGATATCGGTTCTTGACGGTTAGCTTGTTCAACTCTTGGTAATCTATACACATAGGAAATGAATTGTCCTTCTTAACGAACAACACGGTTGCTCCCCACAGAGATTGACTTGGCCGAATAAAACATATATCAAACGAATTCCAAGGGTTACGAACCATCGAATAAGGTAGAAAACGAATATCGAATCAAAGGCTAGAAAACATACAATGGATTTTCACATATGCAAATAGACGTGGATCAAATGACATAAGATTCCTTAAAAGAAAGAATAGAATATCTATACCGATAGGAAAC
>BQNB010001395.1:63143-138101 GCA_026074375.1 Tanacetum coccineum | reverse complement strand
ATTTTTTCGATCTCATGTTTAATAGTGTGGGTTAATTTTTGAGTTAAAATTTTATTTTTTTATTATTTTATTATTTTTTATTTTTTTTGCGAATTTATTTTTTTGGTCTCATCGTGTAAAATGACAGTGTTTAAGTCAATTCGGAAATGTTACCGCGGGTATTTTTTTATCTGAATGCGTCGGTACTTTTGTAACATTTTTTCCCCCTATTTTGTGCCAACAATTTAAAAAAAAAAAAAAAAAAAAAATTTGGGCCGGCCCAGCACTGTAGCACTGTAGCTACAGTGCTTAAAATCTACAGTGAACTTTTCAATTGCTTTGATTATATATATAATTAGACGAATACTCGCGTAAAGCTACGGTATATGACGGCAAATAATTATATTTTAGAAATTGTGGTTTTGGTCTAATGCAACACTTATGAGTTCAATTTGTAGTCATTGCAAAAAAAAAAAGTTTAAGCAATGTAAACGAAAAATGATAAAAATTTGATGATTTAGGATGTTCTGGAAACTAGAATCTTTGAGCTACTTCATAGATACCGGAAACTTGACAAAAGCTATTACCATCATCGAGATAACAGCCGAACAACACAACCCTAAATTCTGCCCTAATCTAAATCAAGTTCTAACGCGATCTAAACCCTAACGAATACACCCATAAGATCCTAATTAAACCCTAATCATTGCAATAATATTAAACATTACTAATTTACAGATTTTATGAAACCCTAATTCCATCATAATAATTATTACATGTTTTTAATGATATTTAACTTCAAATGATTATAGTATATACCTTAAATCTTCAAATCTTGAACATAAAACTACCTAGCTTAAAAAAATATATATTTTTCTTCTTGTGAGGGATTCGGCTGGAACAAGTAGGGGGGAGGTAGAAAAGTGTTTTAGGGATATTAAGGTTTAGTATTTATAGGATTAGAGTCCATGTTTAAGTCAAATTTGTTTCCTTTTTTCTCCTTTATCCCTTAACCGGCCGAACTCCTATCCCCTTTTTTTATTAATTACATATTTATTAACATTACTTTAAGTTTTTATAAAAACCTAAGCTTATTTGAGTATACCTTTTTGCGTGCGTAAACGCAATTAATAGACTTTAAAAATGACTAACTTTTCATTTTCATTAAACCTAACTTTCCAAAAATAGAAATTTCATTTCTTTCTTATTCTAACCACTAAAGCCTATTCATACCTAATTTTACTAACACATAAATACGTATACGTAATAATTACTTACACAATTAACACGAAACCGCTTAAACCACCAAAATCATTTCCTTGACACCAAAAGTGAATAAAATGAATTCAACCAATCTCACCACCACTCCAATCTCATTGAGATGATCACACTCAATAGATTGACTACCAATTTCTCACATAATCCACATAAATGCATATAAACACATATAATAACATACACTATATATTACAACAGATTCACAAGTCAACACTAACGGTTTGACTAACCTGCTCAAGTCATGGTTGTCACACAATCGTCCATACATTCAAGTGCAAGAGAAGAACTTTCGTTATCGTCAAGATACAAAGTTATGTAGATTAGTTAATGCATTCATGACATGTGCTACATTCACAATGTATAGATCGAGTCCATGTATTCCAAACTTGTGTAATAGTTAGATCGGGTAATCGTGTTAGTGTTTAGGTGAAGTGAAGTGTTGATAGGGTGGTTAGTATTTTAGGCCTTAAAATATAAGCATGTGGTAGATTGGTTCTAGCTAAGATTAGAACTAGAAATTTGGCTTAATGTCAGAAATTGGTGTAAGCTATGTGGTAGATTGGTTCTAGCTAAGATTAGAACTCGACATCTAGCTTAGTGTCGAAAAACATTATAAGTGACGTAGTGGTTTGTTATGTTATTCCATAAACATAACGTCGGAAAACATTATAAGCGACATAGTGGTTTGTTATGTTAGTCCATAAACATAACGGGTTCGGTTGTACCCGAAGAAGAACTCGACATCTAGCTTAGTGTCGGAAAATAATGTAAGCTACATTGTAAGGTTTTCTTTGCCGAGAAGGGAGCTTGTTGACTAGTGAAGTAACTCTCGAGTTGGATACTCGAGAGTGGAGTAGGGCGAAGAGGAGCTTCGTGATCGAACCACTATAAATCATTGTGTCTGGTTTGCACTTTCTTTTACCTTTTGATTTACCTATTTATTTACCTTATCCCTTACATTTATATTTGCATTAGATCTATATGTGTGTTGATTGTTGCTTATATTGTTTGGGTGATGATTGTGTTATGGATATAAGTTAATATTGTGATTGTGTTTATATTGTTATGACATGTTATAATGGATACAGATGTATCATTGACACTTCTCATATTGCGTTTAACTTGATCAATAATTTGCTACAAAATGTTTTAAGTTTTTAAATGGAAACGTATTCACCCCCTCTACGATTTCCACAATTGGTATCAGGAGCCACGTCGCTCTAATTTTCAAAACAAATGGTTTTAAAAATGGAGTACGATCCATGTATCAAATTACCCATGAAGGGAGATTATATATGAAAAGTGTTTTGTTGCTTAAATTGTATTAGTTTTGTTGTTAATTACACTTAGTATACTAGATCGAAGTAAAATGATGCTTAAAATAAGTGTTTTATGTTCGGTATTAAGCTCAGTAAGTTCTACATCTTTTCGCTAAGTCACTAAATGATTTTGTACAAAAAATGGCGAATTTGTGTGTTAGGTGTCGGCCCCCTTATCTCTAAAGGGCGCCCCCCACCCCCCCTTAGCTCCTGGCCGGCCCCCTTATCAATCAGGGGGCCACCTGTTTGATTCGGTAGATTTTCAGAAACTTTGAAAATTCGTATAAAATCAACCGTAAGTCCGTAGAAGTCGTGCCACCCGCCATTTTAAAGATAATTGAATCTACTTTCATATAAGAACAGTTAAAAGTATTAAAAATAAACCTAAGTTGGTCAGAAATACAAAATACTACTTATTATTCAAAACATTGAGTATTTGTGTTTCGTTTTGACGTAAAACTTGTATTTTACCTTTCCTTCTAGTCGGGCATTTCTGGTCGGTATATCTTTGAAAAATGTTGTAATTAAATTTTCAAAAATATTAAAATTGGTTAATTTTTGGAACGGGGAGGAAACTAATTCGTTTTCAAACAAAACCGAGCTAAGTATACATTGTTGTATCTAATACACAAAACGACGACAAATACTTTTATGTGTTATGCTATATGATTATGTGCACTTCTTTGTGTCTTAATTTTGTTAATTGAAATTATTAAGTGATCGTTGATATTTGTAATTGAGCTAATTAAATATCTAAGCACATGTGCTATGTGTTTTCTATTTAATGTAATTGTATCATAACATTATAGTCGAATATGATAAATATATTTCAGTATTTCCTCTTTGATTTTTACATGGTATCAGAGCCATGATTGTTTATCTCGTAGTTCGCTTGGTTATCGACGCGCTCTTGCTGTCGTCTAAAAGGAAAAAGAAAAAGAAAAAAAGAAAGGAAGATTTGGTAGCCGGCCTGAAATGTACGTTGGAAGTTCAATTGATTATCCGTTTGATCTTTGTTGCCATTTTCTGTAAGCATTCTGTTTGAATATTAATTGGATTAATTTGAGTATTTTAATGGAGTTAGTGGGTAACATATAAGGATGAGAATGGTTGTTATGGATTGATGGCAAGCAGTTTGTGGGAGGGTGGCTAACTAAATGGAATTTGGTCATCGTAATTCTTGTAGGTTTGTGTAAATCTGTCGTATATTTCATTCAATAACTGAAACATTTTAAAATGAGTACAGGCACCATCTTAGACTTGGCATTGAGGGGCCCAATACAATTATAAAAAATACTAATAGTTCTTAAGATGGGCTTAAACCTCCCCCGAGTTGGATAGGTGGAAGACACCAGATGCTCAAACTGATACGAAAATCCTCAAACAATGCTGAAGGCAAGCCTTTGGTGAAAATATTTGCATATTTATAACGTGAAGGAACATGGGAGCACTCGACTTGGGACCTTTGCTAGCAAACCAATATCGATGAAAAGGAATGTATCATTCTCACTGTGCTTCGTGCGTTGATGCTGAACTGGTTTAGGAGGTCGAGTAGACAACACTTAACATTGGCACAGGAGAGATTGAGCGTAGCGGAAAGACTACCAGTATGTGTAAACTCTCGTAAGAGATTTCTCAACCAACAGTTTCAGCAACGACATTGGGTGATGCGGTATTTTCTTTTAAATATTTATGTATCAATGTTTTAAATTTATAAAAACTCGATCTACCTGAAATCGCACTTACGGGAGAGAACCCGTTCGTGTGTATGCTATAGAATGGTAAATCCGTGGGTCGTCCCCAAGAGCTAATTTGTAATTAGTTTTAATTTGAAATGTCACGTTCTAAAAATGGTTTTTTGCGAGTGATTGAAATAACAATTAAAATTTTATTATTGAAAATTTAAAAGAGTTGGAGATATCAGTGAGAGAAAACGTGTAAACCTTGCTTTCTTCTAGTACTATTGTTATGAAATTATTTTCCCTTGTGTAATGTCAAACTATTGTTTTCATTTGTGGTTTCTATGGTCGATAGACTTGATTAGGTATATTTAGTCTATCCTATACCTTCCCGGCGATTCTATCTCAGTCCAAATCGTATAGAAAGGTAGGATATCTAGGTTTGGTAGTGATTTAATCCCATCATTTCCTAAAAATTATATAATATAACTTTCAGATTCTTAACCCCCTTGAAAGACGTTCGCCTGTGCTTTATAAGTATATTGAAGTGTAAGTTCGGGAGACCGGGTTAGTTTCTTACACTAGGGATGGGACATAGATCCTCCTGAGTACCGATGGATCCCATATTGACATAATAATCTAATAATAGGGCAAGCAAGGTCCAAACCACCCGTACTACCAAAACCTAAGGTTACACGATAACCAAGGAATATCTAATGAAACCATAATCTAACAGGAAACAAACATCATAACAATAGTAACTACATAACTAGGCCAACACTGTTAAGTGTTAAGCCCCTCATGGTAACGTTTAAAAAGAAAGAAATAGAAGTAATCATAGATTGAAAGCTCATAAGTCTTACATTATTCGTATTTGAACGATTAAATACAAAAAGTAAATAAAGTGTGATCTCCCTTGGACTCTAGGTGGAATTCTTCAAAGGTTGGAAGCCTTTGTCGCCTCTCCAATTGGCTGTGAAGGAAGTGATTTCCGAATAGCTTGAATAAGGCCTCTATTTATAAGTATCGAACCTGTTACGGCGTATATGTATCGAACCTTTTATGGCGTAACTGATAAAAGTGTTACGCCGTAACCTTCTTACACGACATTCCATAAATAAGCAACTATTGCGGCGTAACTAGATATTGCGTTATGTCGTAACCTTCAAATAATTTTCATACGTACGTGATCTTTATTCCATATTTGTGGATCTTTATGGTTACGACGTAACCATAAGGGGTGTTACGCCGTAACTCTATCTTGGGTAAGATTTCCTTCCAAATACATGTTTACGGCGTAACTAGATATGGTGTTACGCCGTAAAGTTGTCCTTGATCTTCGTACTTGCTTAATATATGTTATGGTGTAACCATTTCTGGTGTTACGCCGTAACATTCTTCAGATAATTACACTTTAAGCCCCTTTTCCCTTGATTCTTGTCATTTTCCTACATTTTACCTAAAAACTACAAAATGATAGAAAATATCTCGTTTTCGAGTATTAGTGAAACATTTGCTGGTATAATATAGGGGGTATTTTGCCACTAAAAAGTATTAAACATTTGATGTTATCAAATATCCCCCACTTGACTTCTGCTTGCCCTCAAGTAGAACCTGTTAGAATATTTTACAAAAAGATTTCTCTAGAATAACTTTAAGAAATGAATCTATAAAACTCTTATGCTAGAAAACATCAAAGCTGAACACCTCACGAAAAGGGGATAAAAAGTGACTCAACTCTCCACTAGTCTAAGTGTTTCATTTTCGGGGTGATCGCTCAATTGCATAGTCATAGCATATATTCTATCATAAGCTTGAAAAGTACACAAATCTGCACCAGTTAGAATTAGGGTCTAAATAATTCTCGAAGGAAACAAGGGTAATATGATTTTATAGGGTGATAAAGGGGTTAGGAATAGACATGTGATACACATTTAATAGTTGTTAATATAGAAACACAAAACAAATAGTCTAAAGTAATCTAAGGTTGTCATAACTAGCTACTGTCCATCTATAGGTCCAAGAGTCTAAGTCCGAAAATCTGATCTTCAATAATGGGCTACTAGCTCCATTCTTCATAAGTATTAGGATAACTTGGTGTAATAATGGGCTACTAGCTCCATTCTTTATAATTATTGAGATGTCTTGGTGCAATAATAGGCTACTAGCTCCATTCTTCATAATTACTTAATTTACACCATCTTTATATTCTTTAGCACATGGGTGGTTTTTAGTTGCACCCTCTTTTCTTGCTTTTTAAACATGCAAATGCTACAGGAGTTTATGTTAGGATTAATGTTTTCTTAACTTAGTACCGACAGTACAATAGTTAGTACCGACAGTTATACTTAGTACCGACAGTGTCGAAAATGATGATATAGGGGGATCTTTGTAGATCGTAACTGATTGGTCTTCCACGAATGCATAAAATTTTTGTTCTCATTCCCCCTAACCATGGACTTAAGTAACCAGAAATTTCAAAACAAAGATAACTATAGACTACATGGTAGGTTAAGGCGGAAATGGTGTAACATACAAATTACATTGGGTAAAAACTTAGATTGTTTTAACAAGGCGATTCCTAAGGATATCTTGCATTAATAATGAGTGTAACAAAATGGTTTATTACGAGAGGTCGACAAGTGAGTGTAACAAGTTAATAAACACACACATATAGGCTATTTGGGTGATTTCCTAAGTGTCGCCTTCTTGAACTATCTATTCCTGCTAATTAAGCTGGTCTCGAAATGATGTACATACCAAGTTCTAAAGTCTACAATACTACCACCTGACTACCGCCAGCACTCAATATTATTGGTGGATATTTGAATAAATATATGGAGAACGGAATATAGGCTTAAACCACCAATAATAATAAAGGGTAATGTGCATTCGGCAAAGATTAATTCTAGTTATTTAAGAAAAATTTGTCAAATTTTTTTAAAATTGGCATAATTTTCAAAGAAAACTAGAAAATCGAAGGCAAAACATATGTCAAGTATTAATTCTACTCCCACCCTACTTGATTTGTACAATGTCCCTATTGTACATTAAGGAAATGAAATAAAAAGGAAAGAGTAGAATTAAGACAAGAAACTCCCTGAGCATTGCTTCGAGATTTGAAATTTGGCGGAAATCTTTTAGATTATCTCCGTCTTCCCGCAAGCTCTTTATCCCCTGTGATCACAAAACAAACCAAAGCATAAAATCGTTCTACAAGAATTATGAAGTGTACATGAAAATAACAAAACAAAACTTCACTTTCGTAGGAATCACGGTGCATTTACATAAGCAAAAGCCCTTTTTAAAAACCCCTTGGTGGCCCACGTGGACGAGTTTTATTCTCGTGGGGGCTCTCAAAGAAACATACCCACAAAGTCATACGTATACAATGTTAGACATGTTTAAAAAACTTAAATTTTTAGGATTACAGAAAGGAGGATACGGCGTAACATCGATGGTTACGTCGTAATCAAGTGGTATGAAAATTTTAAGTTTTTAAAGAGTTACGGCGTAACCGTGAACTGGATTACGTCGTAACTATAATGGTTACGGCGTAAACTGAAGTTGTTACGCCGTAACTACTGTAGATCCAGCAAAGTTACCACATGATTATGAGTCGAGCCGGTCTTGATAAATGCCTCTTAGCTGTTGGATCCTGCAAAACAAAGTTGAAAACATACAAACCAACTAATATGCAGAATGAAAGATAGTCATGGGGTGCCTCCCACAAAGCGCTTGTTTTTGTTTGAGTCACGAGCTTGACTCCACCCTTATTTGCCAAGTAATAAGGTGTTCCTTCCCTCATTTGAGATTAAGTGCGAGTGAGAGTAGCAATGAACACCATGATTTGCTACTGGGTAGGGGAATGACAAATTAGAACCATATTGCTGTTGAAATTTCATTTCCCTTGAGGGTTTACTTTGAATATAATATAGTTTTTGTTGGGAAAACTTGTGAAATCATCAAACATTTTCTCTTGAAGTTGGTATAAATCTTGTTTATCTTTTGAATATGATCTTTACTGAATACATGATGAATGTTATGTGTTTTGTTACTTGTTTGATTATGGAGTAGTCATCTTGTGTTTGTTTGGGCATTATGTGATCTTAGATATGAAATGTTTGGATACTTTTTTATTAAATTAGTAAAACATATTTGATATAAAAATATACGCCGAAAGGGTTCTTTTATATATGTGTTCTATCATTTCACTTATTATATTGGTTATAATAACTTATAAAGGCCGAAAGGATTTATAACTTGTGAGAACTGTAATTTCTAAACTTATAAACACTATTCCAAATACATCATTATCTAAGTAATCAAAGCCTAAACAAACATACTTTAATCATTTATTTGAATAATCTCTTAATCGTTTTCTTTACAATATTCGATATATGCAAGATTTGGTTAATTTGATCCGTGACAATCATTTTAGCCTTAGCACCTTAATTACAAACTGTGAAAACTTCAATTCTCGTGGAATGACCTAGACTTACCTAAAGCTATACTATACACGAACGGGTATACTTCTCGAGTGTTGTGTTTTTAGTAAAAATCGGTATTTCTAGTATTATAAATTTAAAGCTTGGAAAACACACATCAAGTTTTTGGTGCCGTTGCCGGGGAATTGTTTAAGTTTCTTATTTCTGGTGCTATTTTGTTTCACAAAAAAATTTCAAACTTGTCGTACCGTTTTCTGGCAAATGGAACCCAAAAATCATTTTTTCTTTAGGAAGTACGCCACACATCCTGTTTGTGCGCCGGTTTTCCTGAAAACCCAGAAAGTACGCCGTACTTTACCCAAGTACGCCGTACTTTCTATAAATTTTCACAAACAAAATCTTATTTCAAAAATGCATACACTTAAATTGTAAGGTTCACCTCTAGATCTTAAGGAATTCGGGTATCCATTTTTGATAGCTAAGATAATTGATGCCTTTAGCTTGTTCGAGTTAAGGAATGAGCAATCATGTGTATCTATTCCATCGTTATGGATGTGTATATGAGCAAATAGAATTGAGAGATATTGCGTGAACATAAAAACAGAAAGAGAGATTGTGAGAGTTAA
Source organism: Tanacetum coccineum (assembly GCA_026074375.1). NCBI lineage: Eukaryota > Viridiplantae > Streptophyta > Magnoliopsida > Asterales > Asteraceae > Tanacetum > Tanacetum coccineum. The sequence continues at coordinate 128,772 of BQNB010001395.1, read as the reverse complement.
TATTTGGTGATGGAAATGCTCTTTGGACGATATTGAGTTTATACTGGACATCATCAGATGTTAGTACATACTCTACATGCTGGGCAATACTTATACTGTGAGCATTACTTAGTACGTATTAGGTCAATATTTAGTACTGCTAGGCTTAGAGTTAGTACCGCTAGGCTAAATAAATTATGCTGAGTGATCGTTAGTACTGTTTGAGCCATAACAGAATTTCCTTCTTTATAATATAGCCGTTGTGTAATTTCTGCCCAACCTAACTTCATCAAAGGTTTGACCAATTGAAACTATTCATGATCTTACTAAATAAACATAAGATTTCTATTCTCTTACGTATAAGTACATAATCTTATCAGTCGTGCAATTTAAAACCTTAAAAACTCTCTCTTATCTCAGTTACCTCTACCAAACACTCATACTCTCTCCCACGACCATATCCCAGAACCTTAATTCACTTTCTATTCATCAAATGGTGATGTGTTTCAAAAGCTTTAAATTTATAAGACTGAAAATACCGGACAATTATATGGAAACATACGGGTAAAAGTATAACCCATGTATGCAGTATAATCCTTTTAGGTAAGACCAGGTCCCCGTCTACTAGTGGATTAGAGAAGGGTTCGAATATCAGAAAGAAAAGAGACTTTAATAATTTTGAAAATACTTTTAGTTTTATCATGATAATAAAGGAGTTACTACTTACGAATATGTTAAGAATAATTTATAAGTGGTTGAAATGATTTGACCTGAAAATGGGAACTTTAATTTAAAAAATGATTTCTCGACAGAAAACAATTTTACAATTAACTTGAATAAATAGATACTTTTATTTTAGTTAACTAACTAATGTGTTCACATCAAATAATCCCCATTATTAAATATCAAAGTCTTATTTTCGTTTAGCAATTATACAAAGAGTGATTTTCTCAGCACACCGTTAAAGACCTATAGACAAATCATTAAAACCACAAAGATCATAACGTATCTTTCGATCCTATACAGATAAGAATTATATAATCTAAGTTGAAAGCAAAATAGATAAGATAAGCTATAACAGGTTTGCAACATAAGCATAAGATTAAAACATCAAATCATACAAAAACACATATCATTAAAAAGTAACTTCACCGCGTATCATAAAGATTTAGCCTCTCATGGCTAAGGAGTTCATAACAAAAGCACACTTTACATAAACTTCCATTATTTCAACAACTAGGTAAGAAAAGAACACTTCGTTCATGATCGTTATATCTTTTTCTTTCTTCAAATGAAAAGGTGTTTCTTGGTGTTTTGGTGAAAGGGGGGAGAGTATGTGTGTGTAAAATGGGATAGAATGTGAGGAATAATTATGTTGAAGGATGCAAATTCATCCTCAATTTATAGGCAAGATTAGGTGCAAAATGCAACGCACTTAGGAGAAAGTGCGGCGAACTTTGGGAGTTAATGCAATTACATTTAATGACTTTTACTGGAAGTGCGTCGGTTTTGCAAATAAGTGCGGCGGTTTTGGGTTTCAGGGGAAAGTGCAGCGCACAATGTAGCAAGTGCAGCGGACTTCTTGAACTTTGGCTAGAAATCATTTCTTTTCTTGTATTCATCTCCCAAAGTGTATAGATTTATGAGCTTGGGTCTCTAGAGTCTTCAAGTGAACCTATAAGCAATTCAAGCTTAATTAAGTACCAAAAGTTCATGAGAAATGATAGAATAAACATAAATAACGCCATAGAAACATGTATAATTTGGGCATTATCAAATCCCTCCACACTTAGCTTATTGCTTGCACTCAAGCAATGGAAGCGAAAAAAAATCATTTGTCGTGACGTGGAGAAATTTTGAATTTTTAAGAGAGTTTGCATATTAGATAACTTTTTAGGCATAGACATATAACATAGCACCTCATATAGGGATAGTGTTTGATTTTAAATTCACTCAGCCACTCAGATAGGGTTTAAATATGTTTTTGTAAAGAACACTCAATTTGCACAACGAATAATCTGGACACTAATAACATAGACTTGTACTTATCACAATAAACTTGACCGAAGGTGGACCTGGTACTAGAGAGGCTCCAATCTTCACGCGCTGAACATAAAGCCTTAATTTCTTTTGAACTATATACTCATATAGAACTTTTATTTGGCGTAATTTTTTTTTATTTTTTACCAAGAATTACAACAAGGCATAGCACGGATATTCTTCATTCAACTTTCAGATATTTCAGCAAACCGAGGCATTAAAGATTGCTTGCAAGAATAAGAAGCTTTGCAGATACGTTTCATGTGATAGGCTTGGTCTAGTAAAATGATATAAGGCACAAAGTTTCTTAGAGCTCTAAATTACCCTCTCTCAGAATATAATTTTCCAACCAATACCACTGTTCCAAGAAAAGAAGCAAAGAACCCATAACGTAACCACATGCCCGTAACGACAGAATAGACCACATAGACTGCAATCCAAACCCTTAAACTCTAACAAGCTAAAGGCAACAATTATCTTATATATTAAAAGAAGGATACCCAAAATTATTTAAGGCTTAAGATTTCCACAATTTTAGTAACTGGAGGTGTGCTAGCTATAAATGACAAATCCGGTTGGATTTCCTTACTAAGAGCATTTTTTATTTTAAAACATATAATAAAATATTAGTTAGAAAATTTTTAATAGGGCAAACATAGAGGAATATGATAAATATTTTCTAATTTGGCGTCCCCTCACACTAAGATGAACAATTCCCTCAATTTAAAACTGATAATAGCGATACAATAAGGGAAACTAAAAGAAAAACGGTACTTATCTACAGGGTATAGAGAAATGCAGTAGCTTATACAGCAAATCATGGAGCAAAGCAGACGATGTAATGTATTCCATATTTTTTAAGCTACGTACTTGCTTAAGAGTAATATAAACACACAAGAGAAATATTTTGTTGATTTTTTTAGATAAAAGATATTAGTAGAGGAATGGAGGAGGAACTCCTCCACACTTAAGTGAAAGCACGGGTTGCCTCCCGAGAAGCGCTTAATTTTTAGAAGTCATTAGATAGAATCGTAATTTGGGTCATACAACTTTATTTGGGGAAAAAGGAGTGACTGTTTTCTCTTGGGTCATTATCTTCTTCTGATATTGTTTGAGTCGGTGGACCATAGACTAATGACGTCTAACCATCTTTTCATAAAGTTTAACATATCCGGATGGATATTGATGTTTCACTACATAAGGTCTCAACCATCGAGATCTACGTTTCGGTTGTTTAGAGACTTGTACTTTGATGAAAAGTAGACTTTAATTCTTTCTTGCTTGAATTCCTTTCTCATTCGTAATTTTCTGTCATGCTAGACTTTGGTTCTTTCCTTGTATACACGAGAGTTTTCATATGCTTAGTATCTAAGTTCGTCTAACTTATGCAATTAGAACATTCTTTTCTCACCACACATAATTCTGGTTAAAATTCTCATTGCCAAGAAATGCACGTGTTTCATTGTCAATGGTAAATCAGTTCTTTCCATAAAGTAGTATAGTTTGTATGGTGTGGTACCGGTAGGTGTTTTGTAGGCAGTGCGAAAAGCCCACAATGCATCATCAAGTTTTCTTGACCAAATAGCAGGATTGTCTTTAATAGTTTTTCAAGAATTCTTTTAAGAGCCATGTTTGTGTTTTCAACTTGACCACTATTTGAAGTTGGATAACTATAAAGGAAACTGGGTTTAACCTCCATATCTTTTTCATGGGTTTTTTCCATTATTTTGTTACAAATGACTACCCCTCGATCCAGATTAGCTTTGGGCATTCCGAAATGGGCAAAAAGTCTCTTCATAAATGATTTACTACTTGGGCGACATTGTTGGTAAAGCTTGAGCTTCAGGGCCTATTAGATTACTAATCTACGGCGACTAAATGTATCAAACTTATATTGATTTGGGAACTTCCATAAATCGATACCCCAGATGTTGAAAAATTTCACATACTAATGTTGTTCAAGAATGGCATCGTCATTACTTTTGATATATTTCCTGTCCTTGTTGAATCTTCACATAAGCGAAACTAGAGTAAGCTTCTTTGATGATTGTTGGCCAGTAAAATCCTGAATCAAGTACTTTTTAGCAGTTAATTTGGGATTCCCATAATTCCACTCAGGTGGTCCGTGTGACATTTAATCCCTCTAAAATGGTTCGAGTTTCTGGTCCAGATATACAGCGTCTGATCATACCATCAGAACATACTTTGAAAAGGTAAGGTTCCTCCCAAAAGTAGTGTTTGAGGTCAGAGAAAAATTTATTCTTTTGTTGATATGTCATCCCTTTATATAAAAATTAACCGCTAGGTGAGTTTGCAAAGTCTGGCGAAACACTGTTTTCGTAGCTTTATGTTGATTTCATACGAGTTTCTCCGGAAAATATCATCGACTTTTATCATCCTTGTCACATTGTTTCAAGTCCGGATAATAGTCACTACAACATATTGATACGCTTTTCTATCTTTTATTTCTATAATCAAATTCTTATCGAAGTAAGATCCATCTAACAAGGTGTTTTAGCATCTTGCTTTTAAATAATACCTTATATAGCTGAATGAACAGTTATGAACACATGATTTTTGAAAGAATAAGATAGGATCTGAATTTGTCAAATGCAAAAACTACAGCCATAAAAGTTTTTTGGTTACGGTGTATTTTTTGTTAAGCGAACATAAGGTTTTGCTTGCAAAATAGATCGCGTGAAAGTTTTTCCATTTTTTACCTAAGACGGCTCCTACAGCGAAATCACTTGCATCACACATAAGTTTAAATGGAAGATTCTAGTTCAGGCTTACGATCACAGGAGCACATGTGAGTTTCTCTTTCAATGATTTCAAAAGCTTTTGACATTCATCTTTCGATTCAAATGGATATCTTTTTCCGAGCAGTTTATTATAGGTCGAGCATTTTCGAGAAGCACTTAATGAAAACCGTCGGTAAACACTGGCCATGTACCTAGAAAGCATCTAACACCTTTGATTATTAGTAGGTGAAGTTTTTGAGATCACATTGATTATTCGCTTTGTCTACTTCAGGTCCTGCACTGGAACACCTTGTATCCGAGCACAATTTCATTATTTGACCATGAAATGACATTTTTTTCCCAGTTTAGGACAGAATGAGCCGTCTTTACAACATTGGACATTTTACAGGTTTTTAGTCATTGTCGTAAGAGGTTTCTAAAGACGAGAATCGTTCAGAATACTTCAACTGATAAGAGTGCCCAAACAATACACCTTTTGGAATCTGGCAAGAGCAATAACATAGCCCGAAAAGGCATTCGCCTAAAATTATGTGCCGAAATGACACATGAAGGTTGTTTTTTCTTAATCATTAGGATCGATAGAATTTGAAAAATACCTAAAAAACCATTAAGTAAACAGAAAATATTTATTCGCTAGATCTTTCCTAGCATTTGATCCATAATGTAAAGGAAAATGACTTTTGCGATGCTATCCATGAGGTTTACGATAATCAATGCATACTGCCAACCCCATAATATGGTTTGTGGATGGAACAAGTTCATTATTTTTGTTGGTGACAACTTTAATACCACCTTTCTTTGGTACACAGTGATAGGACTTAACCCAAGACAATCCGGTCAATTAGCTAAATTAGTCGGGGTTATCCAAGAGATTTCACTTCTTTTTTGACAAATTCCTGCATGTTCGGATTTAACCTTCTTTGTTTTGGACAACGAGTTTCTTATCAATCCAAAAGTAGATCTTGTGTTTCAAAATGATGGCAAATACCAAGGGAATAACTGTTGTATATCAAGCAAAGCTTGCTTGTGCTTTTTAAGGACAAGATAGGATTTGTTTTCATTTGCATTTGTATAGCAGATGAAAATGATAACAAGAAGAAAAGAGGCCTCTTCCCAAGGATTACATATTCCAGATTATCAAAAGGGTTTAAGTTTAGATCCAAGGAGGTATCTTCGAGTAGATTTTGATATTATAATCATTATCGAAGTGATTTTATCGAATGGCGATACATTCGTAAATCGATTAGAGTCCGAGTTTTCATCGTTAAGTCATGCCACGAATACATACATATCAGCAAAAAGATTTCTTCTTCGAGAAGGGTTCCTTCAATGGAATGCAGAATTTTACTACCTTCATTTAGAAGAGCGTCAAAATCTTCGTCTAAGATTTCATTGATGACATCGATACTAAAACAGGTATCATCGTTTGAATAGGAGTGTTTCATTGCAGAATCGATATTGAAAATCATTCCTTCAGTTCCAACTCCAAGGTTGAGTTGTTTCTGTTTAACTCGAATTACTGCATCAACAGTGTGAAGAAAGGGTCGTCCCAAAATAAGTGGAACTTTACTATCTTCTTGCATTTCGAGAATATCAAAATCAGTAGAAAAGGTGAATTTACTAACTTCAATGAGCATATTTTTAGCTATTCCAACAGGGTACTTGAATGATTTATCGGCTAATCTTACACTCATTTTAGTAGGTTTAAGATTTTCGAGAGATAATTTGTCATATAGTGAATATGGCATAAGGTTAATGCTAGCATCAAGGTCGGCTAAGGCATTGCAAGGAGAATTTTTTTTTGAAATTACGTGGAATAATAGAACTTGACAGGTCTCCGATTTAGGTGAGAACTTTTGTTTTATAGATCATATGCTGAAACTTTGTTCACAAAAAATTGCAAAATTTGGTTTGATTTAAGTTGTATGCTTAGATTCCTTGAGAATTACCATACTTAGGCGATTCCGACCAAACAACGATGAGAGGTACATTGATTCGAACTGCGCTATTACGATCGAGAATTTTTCCATCTTGATTTCATTTTCTTTTCCTTATCAACGTTAGGGATATTGGATTTTTTGTTTGTAGTTGGGTAATGTATTCCTCTAACTGGTATTGATTCTCGAATTTTTGATTGTAGGTGTAGGTTTCTTTGTCTATTTCATCACAATTTTCACAATTGATAGGTTTACAGGATTAGTTTAGTTGATCCATTAGATTACAAGTGGGTAGTAGGGATTTACCACTTCTCGTAGAATACAGCATATAACACCCTGTGTTATCAAGTCATAGACGACATCAATAAATCCACAATGACCGTTTTGTGTGTAACATGTTTGCTTGAAATTGTAAACGTTAGGTTAAATCGCGTACGCCAAATATTATCGTTTTAATGTGACCGGGCATCAAATAATCCATCAAACTATACATCAATCATGTGTTTATATAAATTATTTTGAATAATATTATGGTTGTTGTTTCATTTATTTTATTGTTACGTAATAAGAAACGATTTCGCGATAAATGAAACCGTTTAAGAATAACCGAAAGCATGAAAATTTATCTACGCTTCAACAAATACCCACGATCATACCCAATACCTAAAGTTTTATTAAACTTTAGCCAAGTAAAGTTATAAAACACTTTGTGATACATAGGAAATAAATAACACAAAGCCATTCAAGTTGGCAACTTTATAAATAAAAGTTACAATTTGTAACTATAAGTAAATGATACAATATAAAGTATTACTTACAAAGTCATCTAGAAGCCCCCCTCCCCCCCTCATTCCCATGGCACAAACACCAAAGATCTAAGAAAATGAGTCCATTTTTCTAACAATTTGTTCAAAGTACTCACTTGTTCATTAATACTTAGCCATACTTTGTTACTTTGACTTAAGACAAGAACACAAGAACCCTTGAAACCCTCATTGTGTTATTTACACTATTGCATACTTTATGACCAAGACCTCTCATATAATACAAGTATCTAGTAAGAGAACTCATACAACACTATCAGTTAACTAGAAATCAAACAAAATCCTTCCCTTTGCTCTCTCCAAGCTCACGACACAAAACCAAGTCCCAACCAAATCCATATCAATTTTTCTACAACCCATACACTCCTATACACATCTATTCTAAGATATACTAAGGCATTTGCAAGCATTTGGATAATCCATTAATTCAAGTAATGAACACAGAAAGAAAGCTTAGGGTTTTTTTAAAAAACATAGGTTTTATTGTGCAAATCTTTGATTTGTGCTAAACAAGGGTTTAGCACTTGATTACATCACATCACACACATACGGTCTATTTAACTCTTTCTTTTATGTTCTTAATAATTTTTCATTTTTATGCATAGATTATACTAATTTAGCTTAAATCACCATTAAGGATAATATAACATGTAACGAGAAGTTTTTAATTTGTTCATTATAATGTACACATTTATATATCCTATGATGTTATTGACATCATGTTAAAATGGTCACACAAGTGATTTACACTCTTGGTTAAACATGAAAAATATTATGAAATAAATTAGGGTTACAGTGTCATAATATTGTTCAAGAATAATATGAAATACATAAGACAAGTAAATATTGATTATGGACTTTAATAATGTTATTAAGAACACTAAAATAAAGTCATGTTGAAAGAAATAACTATGTAGCACATAATGTTTAATATGTAGAAAGAGACTAAGTATAAAACTTGTGAAAAAAAGGTTACTTATGAAGTTAAGGGTTAAAGTATATTAGGACTTGGTAAATTTGGGACATATAAGGACATTTATGAAACCCTTGACTTTTATTATATTAACACATATATAATAATAAATTAGGGCTTGTGTAGTTTTACAAAAGTGGAAAATAATGAAAACAAGATATAAGTCAGGACCGTTAACTAAATCTCAATCACACATGCTGTCCAAAATCGAAATTTTAACATATCCATTTTATATTTTATAATAAAATACAATTCCAGGAAAAACGATTCCGAAAAGATAAGAAACTTATTGAATACGGATTAATAAACGAAAAAGTTACGTAAAAACGTTACTAACGTTAAAAACAGAGACGTAAATGAAAAATTTTATAAAATCATTTTTTATAAAAAAACTTTTAAAACAGCAAGTTTTGATATTTTTAATAAATAATACAACAATTTTTGATTCCAAAATGAATAATACTCTCAAATTTTTCAATTATTAACGAACCTTATGAATTTACCGCGAGTTTACAACAATTAATACTATTAATAAAACACTATTTTTATAAAAGTTATAAGTCATGACAGAAAGTTATATTTTTGTAAACCTCATAAATATATAAGAACATTCAAAATAAAGAACGTCCTCCGAAAAACACTAAAAACGAGCTATAACGAATAAAATACGACGTTTTCGGGTTTACGACAACAATTACAATTATATATAAATCATGTCTGTTATAACAGTAAAAGTTTACTGGTCATCAGGGTAAAAAAAATTATGAAATTCAAATATCGATAACCCCGTCTTAATAAACGAAAAGATGGCATAAGAAACGCGAGAATCGGGCTTAAACGCAAAAGTATGCTATTTTTACTAAAACGTAATTATAAAACGTTTTAACTTATTAAACAATTTTACCAAACCTATTATTTGGTGATGACGTGGTATAGAATATTATGTGGTTAACAAAGTACTATATTACTAGGGTAGTTTTCATAATGATGCCTCTCAGATGGCGTCTCAGCGAGTTTGGATTTATGATTTAAAGTGTCCCAAACTCCTCGTAACGTTCATGTCCATGACCTCTTTAATATGATAGCCCGAACGATAGTAACGAATGTGAACAACTATATATTATATAATTCAATTCTATTGATTAAAGTACTCGTACTTATACAACCTTAATTTATTAGTTGCATTTTGATCATTCGCGTGCGCGTTATTTGTGATACACTTGTATTAGCTCACTCAAGTGAGTTTCATAGCCTCACGTTATACATGAGCTTTTGTTTTAACAAAGTTTTTTGGTGGTGAAAACAAGAATGCTTTACAATTGGACACACGTCGATAATTTTTCATGTTATGATACGTTTGCCAATACATAACCCAAATCTGAGCCTATAATCATGAATGTCAATTACGGGATTGTGAGCGTGAATATTATTAATGAATCTCTTAGGTTGACAACCCCGTTTGGGTGATTACTATCACAGACAAACTGAATGATACCATGTCGAATATAGATGTTCTGGTTATAACATCACCACAGCTAATTGAAGCCATTAATTTGGTTATCAAACACGTCAAGCTTCAGTGCATGAACTTAGAGCAAACGAAAAACTTTTCTATATATCTGCATCTGTTGCATATCATAACAATTGGGAAATCTTGTGGTCCTACAATATAATGATTTATCAAACCTATAGAATTGCACCCAACTTATTGTTGACCGATTTAAAAGCAAGGTTTTTTTCATGCGATAATAAGCATAAGTGCGATTATACATTGGTGATTTTGATTTGGATGTCTTCAATTAAAGATTTTGTCGCATTTCATTTTGTTATCCTGTTATGGGCTTGAAAATCTTTGTATATGATCAAGTGAACAATTATGCTTCGGGCCATGGTAACAATTACATTGTTAAATAATCCATATATCGTTTTTCAATGACTTTTCAGGACCCGTTCTATATATATCTGTGTTTTGATCTATGAAGTAACACGCCCCAGACCTATTATTCCGCTGCCTACCCAATTTGGGGTTTACAGATGGTATCAGAGCCAAGGTTATAAGAGAACCAGGACAAATGTTTTTGCTGGACTATAACCCCCATTTTCAAACTTGTTTTATAACAAGGGGATTACACGACATACATATGTCAACATCATGCATACCTACTAGATGCATTAGTTTGGTTGTACTAGATGCATTCGTAATTTGATATACAGGTTGATAACTATACATGTATATTACTATAAGGTCTTATATAAATACGATATAAGCTACTTGTGGATTTTTTCAGATACTTCATGTCAGATTTCCTGATGAATCGGGATCACATACACAGCAGTGTCCAGTCCAGTATGAGGACTTATCAGATATAGGATTACCATGAGCCGAAGATCATATTTTACTTAGCACCTACATCCAGAGGACCCGTACGTAGAGGCCGCCGTCTTCAGCAGGCGCCCACCTCTCCAGATTATTTTGCCTGGCCCTGAGAGCCTGAGCAGTGCACCACCTTCACCTGATTAATGTTCCAGGTCCAGAGCATACTGATGATGGAGATTGTTGCAGAGACCAACCTTAATGCTGAGAATGCCTCACCAATTGCACACTCACCTGATTATAGTTCAGAGTCGGATCTTGAGGCAGACCCAGAGGAGGATGAGATGAGACCCATGTAGGAGTGAACCTATCGACTATCCTTGCTGATGAGGAATGACAGAGACTAAGATAAGACATCGATAGGATGATGAATATGGATAACAAGGCTTGAAGAGTATGAGGATGATGCATAATTAGAGAGACAGGAGCGAGGAGAGCACCTAGCTCCTGCCTACATCCGGTAGTTGTGCTTTTACCACTTACTACCCCTCTCAGAGGAGACTTGACCCGTTTGAGACTGATGATCCTGCGGCTACACCACCACCTTACCGCATATCGTAGGACCACTAATTACTAATCCAAACTTATTACCTGTACCAGCATGGGTCCTAATTCGAGGTTGCCAGATTACTTGCTATATCTTCCCCACCAGCATCACCACTAATCATCCATGGCTTCATCACCACCACAGATCCCTTCCCACAATCAAACACCCTCACCTGTATTTGACACAGCACCAACCTCCCTAGCCCGTAGTTCGATCATTTGGGGGGGGGGGGGGGGGGGGGGGCTAGTCGAGTTGCATGATTCTGGAAGAAGCTGAGCTGCACTACTTCCCATTTCACTAACCAATTACCACCACCCTTCATACTCGCCCCATACCAACCATATGCACCACCACCCTTGCCTATATCACTCCCTACTTCATTCCCACCACTATTACAACCCCACTGAAGTCATAGAAGGGCAGACCCAGGTTAACCTACACCTCGGATAGGGGTTAGGTATCGCTCTTGGACCAGGTATGAGGTAGGAGAAGCTCGCCGCTGCAATTAAATCTGCTAAAAAGACCAGCTGGAGTCTAGGGCAGATTACCGGCTTGTTTGCCACATGGATAGCAGATCAGGCGTAACCCATAGAAGATATGTCCGTATATGGGAATTTTTGTCCCAACGATCATAGGATTGAGATAGTTTTTACCTTACAGGGAGACTCCAGTTAGTACCGATACAGAGTTGGGTGACACATGAGAGATTTGACTCTATGGTTAGGCTAGATATAGATGAGATCTACACAGGTTGATGACGAGCAGGACAAGATACAACTAATGGGCCGGACAAGGATCAATATGTTGTTTTAGAGATAACGACTCATGCACATACATGTCAGCTCAAGGAGATCGAGGTCAGTGAAGACTAGAGAGGCTCGGTACTTGACGATGGCTGCTATGATCTTGCACATGTGAGAGGTAATTTCGACTAAGGTCACCATAGTTCACGCACATATTTCAAGATCACAGAGATACAGTCAACCGGACCGTAGAGACCAGAGAGCGATGTTCAGATGTTTGCAATAGACAGACCGTCAAGAGGCAGTGAGGATAATAGATGTTAAGAGCTGCAGAACGTACTCGATTAGCAGCACATAAACAGACCATGAATATTAAGCAGACACTAACAGATAGAGAGAAGGTTCCACTTCAGGACGTCACCACCTCTGCAAGCAAGGGCAGGTGACAGTCCAACCTGAAAAGGAGAAGACATTGACAAGGGGCAGTATACTGCCCTTACAGGGACATTATCATGACCCACTGTGGTCTGCACAGAGCTAGAGCTTCCAAGGCGGCTGTAGCAGTTCTTACTTATATTAGACTTTGTTATGGGCTAGTCATTTTATATATAGCCTAACTTAAATATTTAACGGTTTAATCCCGCTATAAGGCTTTTAGTTGTTATTATTAATTTGTAACCTAAACATATGATCATTATGAATCCAAACCAATCAGTATGTTTTCGCAGTTATGTATGGAATGGGGAATATGTCCATAGTTAAAATCGAATTGTGATGAATGAATGTCGAATTGGTTATAATCATTGTTAAATTACAAATCAAGTAGTACAATTTCACTGTGTGATGTGTCTCACGTTAGTTTACCGCGATGATATGTCCCTGTCACTGTATATAATTTTATGAAATACTAAAACGTATTGTATTTTCATGTGGATTGAAGAAATGGCACTCACAAAAGAGCCACAACAACACCATCCCCAACAGCAACCCCAACCACTAATGCACTAATGCCCAACTCAAAGCTTTATTATCAAGATTCAGTGCCGCACTGGCCACAACGAGCCCAAGAACCAGGAATGGCCCCTGATACCATACTCGGAACGGTGTAAGTGGATCTGAACCGCGTTGCTCGTAGAGTGCACCTATCAAGATTTCATGAGAGAGCAAAACCTCTGTATTTCAAGCACCAGGATAGTTTTTGAGTAAAACCTAATGGTTTGGAAAGTAATAGAAACGTCTTCCGAATAAGCAACTGCACTGTTGAGAAACCCGATACAAATTTTCTACCTGTACTCTTTTAGCAGGTGCTCTAACATGGTGGAATTCCCATGTTATGACTGTTACTCATGATGTTGCATACTTGGGTAGATCTGAAGAAGAAGATGACTGATAAGTATTGTCCACGAAACGAAATGAAGAAGATTTTTCAAGAGGCTGAGTTTTGGAACTTGAAGGTGATATGTACTGATGTGTAAAATACAACCAACCTTTTTCCTCAAGAGCCTAGCACTACTGTGTGGTTAGAATGTTCCCTAAGAGGCAGACAAAATGAAAGGTATATCGGGGCTTACCCATATAAAAAAAAAATCATGATCCAAGGAAACAGAACGTGGCTTTCAAAGCAAAGACCATGCAGGAGGCTAATTTGAAATGGCCACAGAATTGATGGACAAGAAGTCAGTAACCATTTTGCTGAGAGACAAGCATGAAAACAAGAGAAGTTAGAAAACACTTTCCCGAAACAACCAGAACCAACAACAACAACAAAACAAGAGGCAAAACACCGGCAGGGCATACACTGCTGGATCGGGTGATAAGAAATCATATGGGGGATCTAGACCCCTATGCACAAAATGCAATTACCACCATGAACGGTGCCAGTGCCTCCAAAGTGCTAAAATGTAACACGTACGGTCCACATCACCGAAACTGTAGGGGTACGGGAAATGCCAACAACCCTAACAACCAGAAAGGCATCGGATCGGGTCAGAAACCTACTTGTTTTGAGTGCGGAGTTCAGGGACACTACAAGAAGGAATGTCCAAGGCTGAAGAACAACAAAGGCAACCGTGGTAATCAAGCTGGGAATGACAGGGCTCCAACAAAGGTGTATGTGGTTGGAAATGCGGGGGCAAACCCAGACAATGTCGTTGCGGGTACTGTTCTACTAAACTACCGTATATGCTTATATCTTGTTTGGATAAGAGCTGCCGAAAGAAGTTTTGTGTCGACAACATTTAGCTCACCAAATTGACATCCACAAACCATCCACCTAGATCACTATTTATGATGTCGACCTAGCTGACGGAGATAAGCGTGTTAAACACAATACTTAAGGGTTGCACATTAAACTATCCTAATCCAACTAATTCAACAAAAACTTAAATGCTTGTAGAACTGGTAGTTTCGTACGCTATAATCGATATGGATTGGTTGCGAAAACCAAGCAATCATCTGTGTGCCCGAAAGAGTGATCGTATCCCTGGAAAAATAAAACCGAAGATCATACACGTGTGATGGAAGCACACAGGGAAATGTGACATGCATTAAACCTCATTTCTTGCACTAAAACCAGAAGTACATGAGAAAAGGGTGTTCCTAATCTTTATGCAACAAGTCACTATAAAAAGATTGAAGCAAGCTCGGAAAGAAGCGACTTAAGGACGAACCCATAGTTCAAGACTTTCCTGACGTATTCCCTGAAGACTTGCCGGGTCTTCTCCAACTCGACAAGTGGAGCTTTCAAATTGATTTGGTAGTACCTGGTGCTGCACCTGTAGTCACGGTCAACCTCTATCGATATGGTTGCCTTCCGAAAATAAATAGTTAACTGGAGCAACTGAAAGAGCTATCCGACAAAGCTTTATTAAGGCCTAGTTCCCTCGCCTAGGGAGCTCCGATCTTGTTTGTTAAAGATGAAGGAAGTCATCCGGATGTGCATATTGATTAACCGGAACTGAATAAGACTCAACGGTGAAGAACCGTTATCCGCATCCAAGATATTGATGAATTTTTTGATCGAGCTTCAAGGGTCGATGTCTACTCAAAAAATTGCCCTAAGTAAGGTTAACACCAATTAAGGGTTCGAGAAGAGTGACATATCCAAATACTGCCTTCAGAACTTCTCGATATGGACATTATGAATTTCCAAGTTATGCCGTTTGGTTTGACCAACGCCACCTCTTGTTTATGGACCTCATGAACAGAGTGTGCAAGACCTATCTGACAATATCGTAATTGTCTTATTGATGATATTTAGATCTATTCCAAAACAAAGCAAGAGCACGAAGATCATCTGAAGATAATATTTGATTGTTAAAGAAAAGGAGTTTTTATAATTTTTCAAAGGCGAATTTTGGATTCCTAAAGTTATAGTTTCCTCGTCGTGTGATCGATAGTGAAGGAATTCATGTGGATCCAGCCAAGATTGAATCCATTAAAGATTCGGCATCTCCTAAGTCACCAACGAAGATTCGTCAATTTTTAGGTCTTGCTGGATACTATCGAAGATTCATTGAAGGGTTTTCAAAGATCGCCAAACCTATGACCAAGCTCACCCAGAAGAAGGTTAAGTTTGAATGGGGCGATAAACAAGAATCAGCTTTTCAACTGCTGAAGCAAAAGTTGTGCAGTGCACCAATCCTTGCATTACCTGAAGGAAGCGAAGACTTTATCGCATACTGCGACGCTTCAAAGAAAGGTTTGGGCGTGTGATGAGCAAAATAGAAGGAATATCTTAAGCATCACGATAGTAAAAAATTCAAAAGAACTACACGCTCCAAAAAAATGAAGATATTTAAATTTAGAGCTTGTGCAGTGGTGTTTCAGATTTTATTGTCTCTCAAGATCTGGAGACATTATTTATATGGAACTAAGTGTACGGTGTATACCGATCACAAGAGTTTTGCAACACATTTTAGACAACGAGAGTTGAACAACTAGGCAACGCCGATGGTTATTAGAATTGCTAAGTGATTACGAATGCATATCGATATCACCCAGAAAGCAAAAAATTCGTTGCTGAATGCTTTAAACATGAAAGAACAGAACCAATACACCCGTCAAGATTTGAGCTTGGTATACTATTAGTGTTGGGACTTCCAAAACAGATCTTAAAATCTCAGAAAATCTGGACACACGCAAAACCCGAGAACATTAAGATGAGAGACGTTGGAATGTTGATTGAAAATCTAAATTTCCAAAAGCTATTAAGAGAACAAAAGTGGTGGAACCACGTCGAATGGACCCTGTGCCTCAATGGGTAGGATGACTGGGACCTTGGTAAAGGCGATTTGCAGACTGTGATCATGCACGAATCCCATAAATTCAAAATACTCTATCATAACCGGTTTCGACAAAATGTACAAGACATGAAGAAGCAATATTGTAGCCCAACATGAAAGCTGACATAGCCACTTAGTTTAACAAAGTTTTGACCTGAGCTAAGGTCAAGCTCCGAACATCAAAGGCCATCAGGATTGTTGTACAACCCAATATACTAGAATGGAAGATGGGATAACATACATGATTTTTTGTCACGAAGCTTCCTAAGACGTCTCAAGGCTATGATACCATTTGGGTAATTGTGGACCGACTCACTAAGTCTGCGATCTTCACACCGATGAGGGAGACTGATCTTTTGGATAAACTTGCAAGATTGTACCTAAAGGAGGTGGTCACGAGACATGGAATACCCGTCTCAATCATTTGTGATCGTGACCCAAGATTCGCATCAAATTTCTGGAGGTCACTTCAGAGTGCTTTAGGTACAAACTTGGATATGAGTACTGTGTACCATCCACAAACAGACGGGCAAAGTGAGAGGACAATTCAAACTCTAGAGGATATGTTGCGTGCTTGTGCAATCGATTTTGGAAAGGGTTGGGTTAACCATTTGCCATTAGTCGAGTTCTCTTATAACAATAGCTATCACGCTAGCATCAAGGCCGCACCATTCGAAGCACTTTATGGTCGAAAGTGTCGTTCACCTGTTTGTTGGATAAGTTGGAGAAGCTCAAATACTCGGTCCAGAAACTAAATCAAAGACCACTGAGAAAATCATCCAGAGCAGCAAGGAACAAGCCGCTCTGTGATCAACAGAAGATTTACACTGACTGAAACCTAAACCAATAGTTCTAAGTCGGGGGGGGGGGGGGGGATAAAGTTATCTTAAAGTTTCGCCTGTGGAAAGGGGTAGTCTGTTATGCAACGGGGGAAGTTAAACCCAAAGTATGTTGGACCTTTTTAAGTGTAAAAAAGGGTTGAGAGGTTGCTTACAAGCTTGAACTTCCAGAAAATTGATCAGAGACCATAATACATGTTCGATGTATCTAATCGAAAAAGTGTCATGCCGACGGAACCATAGTCGCTCCATTGGATGTACTTAATTTGGACGACAAACCTCCATTTTGATTAGAAACCGGTAAGAAATAGTAGAACATAAAGAAGTTAAACTTTGAAGCGAAGACGGATCCCATTGGTTAAAAAGTTCGATGAACTCCAAGAGAGGTCCCCGAGTTCACATGGAACGTGAAGACCAATACAAGAAGAAATATCCACACCTCATGCCCAAGACCTCCCCGTCGCAAGAGCTGCAATCATGAGCCTTGAGGACAATGCTCGTTTAATACGGGGAAGTCTATACCCCCTGTGTTTTCAATTATCATTGACCGACAACAATAAATCCACAATGTACCTGTTGTGGTTGTACATGTTTCTGAAATTGTAAAACGAAGATAAATCGCGTACGCTAAATATATCGTTTAATGGTGAACAGAACACAGTACGGGTGGCATCAAACATCACAACGTTTACTCAATCCATAGAGTTATATATTTATTTTGATAATAATTTGGTCTGTTGTTCATTTTATGTTGATGTTACTAAGTTAAATACATTCGCGATAAATACGTTTAAAATAACCGAACCATGAAAATTTATCTACGCTTCAATAAAAAACCAAATCCACTCGTAATACCCAATACTAAAGTTTATTAAACTTTACCATTATATGTTTTAAGAAAACTTGTACACTAGGAAATATATTATACACAAATGCATGCAAGTTGGCAACTTTTAAATAAAAGTTACAAGTTGTAACTTTTGTAAATGATACAATATAATGTATTACTTAGCAAAGTCTTCTAGAAGCCCTCCCCCCCTCATTTCCCACGGCACAACACCAATGATATAAGAAAATGAGTCATTTTTCTAACAATTTGGTCAAAGTACTTTACTTGTTCATTAATACTTAGCCATACTTTGTTACTTTGACTTAAGACAAGAACACAAGAACCCTTGAAACCCTCATTGTGTTATTTGACCACTATTGCATACTTTATGACCAAGACCTCTCATATAATACAAGTATCTAGTAAGAGAACTCATACAACACTATCACTTAACTAGAAATCAAACAAAATCCTTCCTTTTGCTCTCTCCAAGCTCACGGCACAAAACCAAGTCCCAACCAAATTCATATCAATTTTTCTACAACCCATACACTCCTATACACATCTATTCTAAGATATACTAAGGCATTTGCAAGCATTGGTTAACTATATTCAAGTAATGAACAAAGAAAAAAGCTAGGTTTATTAATAAAACAAGGGTATAATTTTGTGCACAGCATGATTTTGTGGCTAAACAGGGTTAGCACTTGATTATCATCATCATCACACATCATAAGGTCTATTTGAACTCTTTATGTTCTTATAATTTTCATTATTTATCATTGCATTATTCTATTTAGCTTAAAACACCATTTAGATTATTAACATTTAAAGAGAAGTTTTTATTTGTTGACATCAAAAGTACAACATTTATTTATCCACTGAGGTGATTGACATCAAATCAAGTTAAAATGCGTCACACAAGTTATTTACACTCTTGGTTAAAACCTGAAAATGATTTAGTATTAATTAGGGTTTAAAAGTTCATATAGTGTTTCAAGATAAAGAAATGACTAAGACATGTAATAGTGATTTGAGACTTTTAATCATGTTTTTAAACACTAAAATAAAGTCATGTTAAAAAAATACAATTGTACACTCTTGGTTTATATTAAAAGATACAAGAAAAACTTGTGATAAAAAGGTTAAATATGAAAGTTAAGGTTAAAAGTATAATAGGACTTGTAAATTTGACATAAAAGGACAATTATGGACCCATTGACTTTTATTAATGTAACCCATATAATAATTCTAAAATAAAGAGCTTGTGGTAGTTCCAAAGTGGAAAGTTGAAAACAAGGAAATTATAAGGACTTATACAAAACTCAATCTAACTTGCTGTCCAAAATCGGAAATTTAACAAATCCATTTTAAAATTTCATAAAGAAAATACATTCCACGACGAGTCGAAAAGGTAAGGAAACTTGTTTAAACAATTAATAACACGAAAAAGTTACTTTAAAAACGAGTTATACTAAATAAACACGAGTTCGTAAACATGTTATATAAAAACATTTTTATAAAAACTTTAAACAGCAAGTGTTGATATTTATTAATAAATAATACACATTTTTATAGGATTCCAAAAATGATAAGAACGAATTTCAATTAAAAACGAATGAGTATGAATTTTCGCGAGTTTACGACAAGTATACTTATAAAACTAGTTTTATAAAAGTTTACTATTCATGACAGAAAGTTATATTTTTGAAAAACTCCATAAATATATAGAACTTTCAATACTGAAAACGTCCACGAAAGAATCACTAAAAGACGGAGCATAACAAAAAAAATCGACTTTTCGGTTTTTTACACAACAAATACGAGTTAATAAAAATCATTCTGTTATGAACATAAAAGTACTGTACACAGGGGACAAAATTATGAAATGTAAAATATCGATAACCCGTCTTTTACGAAAAGATTTGGCAATAAGAAAAGCGAGAATCGTGAGCCTAAAACAAAATATGCTAGTTTTACTAAAACGTAATTATAAACGTTTAACTTATTAAACAATTTTTACCAAAACCATAAGTTGTTGATTAGCTATATATAATATTATTGTTATCAAAGTCTATATTACTAGGGAGATTTCATAATGGGCCTCTTCGATGGCCGAAAGTTCGACGAGTTGTTAGAATTACGATTTAACATTGCCTAACTCCTCGAATACTCATGTCGACCTCTTAATTATATATCCCAACATAGTACGTATAACAACTATAGGATTATAATTCAATGTTTTAACGATTAAAGACTCGTACTTATACTACCCTTAATTTAATTAGTTGCATATTGATCAATTTCGCGTGCGCGTATTTGTCTGATACACTTGTATTTGCTCACTCCAAGGTGAGTTTCATAACCACCCAGACGTTTTACATGCTTTTATTTTACCAATACAAAGTTTTTGGGTGAAAAAACAGTGGCCAATGCTTTTATAATTGACCAAGTGTTAAGTTTCATGTTATGATAACGTGTTGCCAAAGTGTACGAAATAACCCATAATCTGAGGCCCAATAATCATGAACTGGTCAATTGCGAGATGTGATCGCGAAATTTATAAATAGATACTATTCTTTGGACGAACCCCGTTGGGTGATTAGTCTATCACAGACAAACGAAACGTATACAAGTCGAATATAGAAGGTTTGCAGTTAGAACATCACCACGGGCAATGTATCCATTAATATTGGTATTCATAACACGTCAAGCTTCAGTTCAAGAGCTTAGAGCACGTTAATACATTTATATGATATTTGCATCTGTTGCATAATCATACACTTGAAATCTAGTGATCTTACAATATAATGAATTATCAAACCTATGAAACACAAATATATTGTTTGACGTTTAAAGCAATTTTTTTAGGAGATCCAATAAGAGCACAAGGTGCGATTGATTCATTGAGGAGATTTGATTTGATGTCTTGCGATAAAAGAATTTTGACGCAATTCATTATTGTTTCTGTATGCGAAAATCCTATCTGTATTTGTCGAAGTGAAACAAGGTTAAGCTTCGCTTAAGTAACAATTACTTTTGTTAAATCCAATGAAACGATTTCAAATGACTTTCGGGATCTTCTACAAATCTGTGTTGTTGATCTATGAAGTAACACGCCCCGGACCTTTATTTCGCTGCCACCCAATTTGGGGGTGTTACACAGCATTTACATGCTCATTCCGAGATTGTGGTGGTTGGTAGACTTTAGAATTATGTCCTTTTAGGTTTGGTTGAGTGTTACTGGGAAGAGATCCAGAAGGTCGACCAGATTGCTTGTCAGCAAGTCTGTCGAACTTGGTTTCAAGGTTTTGAATTGAAGCTTGATGATTTTTGGCAACGGTTTCGAGTTGAGTTTTAAGATCCATGAATGTTTCTTTGACGAAAGCGTTGGTCGATTGCTGAGATTTCATGAAATCGTTGAATTGTTTTTGAAGATCGTATGGTTTATCATTAGTATTAGATCAGTTGTTGTCTCGATTGTAACTACTTCGTTCGTTTGAACGCCAATTATCGCGATTCGAGTCTCGGTCGTGGTAATCATTGTAAAAACGAGTCTTACGAAAAGTTTGCATGAATTTGGCTTCTTCTTCTCGGGAGATAGGTATGTCATCTTCATCAAGATCGGGTTTTGTTTTTTTAGCATGGGTTTGGAGTTTTTTATACTGAGCATCCATTTTCAGGGTCATGGCATCCATTCGGGCCATAATTTTGTCAGTATTGGAATTACTGCTACCTTCATTGGCGAAAGCAACAGTTTTTTAAGAGATGGTTTGGTTTTTTGATTTTTAGTCCAGTCGAGCTTGAGTAAGACCTTGTCTTCCAAAAGTTGATAAGCTTGATTTGGCATTTTATAGAGGAAAATACCACCAGCTACGGCATTTAGAACTTCTTGGGTTATTTTGCTTAGACCATGAATAAGAAGATTTAATAATGTTCCTGTGGACATATTTTGACCAGATAGTTTTAGAGCATTTCCTTCATACCGAAGCCAACGTCGTTAGAGAGTCCGTTCTCGGAGTTGAGAGAAATCTCCGGATTTCTTCGAGGAGCAGTCGAAAAAGAGCTTGGAAGAAACGACTAATGAAAGCGTTTCGAAGTTCCTCCATGTTTTCTATAGTTCCTTCCATTGAGTTCCTAGCCATGTTTTATGCTGCCCATGAGTGATAGGGGAAACATCATTAGGCGAACGGCTTCATTTTCAGTATTTCTGTATTTAAACATATCCTAGATTCTGAGGAATTCATGAATGTGTTTATGAGGATCGGTTTTGGTTCTCCTTCAAATTGTTTCCTTGAAAAGATCAAGGTTGGTTTTACCTTTGAAGCAAATTCGTTAGCAGTTTCAAGGAATAGTGGATTGCAGAACTAGAGTCGGAGCGACAACATCGTTTAGCACCCACATTGTTCATCAGCCATTGGTAAAGTTTTTAAAAGTAACTAGAAAGTGACTGGAAGTGTTTGATGTCGAGAATTGCAGAAAGACATACTCTAAGTTATTAGGTAGATTGTTTCTTTGAATCCGAATGGAACTCATTCTGTTTTCGTCAACACATCTTCGATCAGATACGTTCGGTTCAAGTAATGTTCAACAGTTTCATAATTAGAAGCTCTTGCATCCAAAGGAAATTAGTTCGGTCAGTTTTTGCTCAGAAAACTGTACGGACGAAAGAAAAAGAGGGGGGAGTTTAAAGAGATATTCTAGAGTTGGACAACGGAACAACCTAAGATATCACCAGCAATGCCCAAAAACTTAATGTGTGTTTTTCACAAGCTTAAATTTATAATAAACATAAATACCAATTTTGACTAGAAAACACAACATTCGGGCATGATAACCTTATTCGAGTGTAATATAGAAGTTAGGTAAGACCATGTCGTTCCTATGAGAATTGTAGCAATTCACAATGTGTATATCAAGTAAAAGCTAAATGATTGTCACGGATCAAATATCCTAAAACAATCTATTAAGCGAGCAAGATACCAAACACAAAAGATATAGATTTTTTTGCAAACTTATATAAACAAATCATGCAAGTCGATGAAATAACGGTAATCAAAATAACAAGCGTATCTACCAAAAGATAACATATAAGCCTTTTCGCCTATTACTTACATCATCATGACGCGTTAAGAATGTTTATATCAATATGCATACTTATGAATCCTCCCCACCTGGTCCGGTCATAAAAAAGAAAGGGTCTTAACATTATTCCACTTTGGGTTGATTATCAATATAACCACACAAATCTCACAATTAGATATTGAACAACGCCAAATAGACAAACGGTACAAAATATATCAACAACAATTAACCCCTATTAAGCCTATTACAATTGCAATATATACCAAAAGATAAGAACAGATAAACAAGTAAAACAATAACGAAGTCCATAAGCATTCAATCACAAGTTATATAAATATCGTTCCCAAGAACAGTTGAGACACAACCAAACAAAACCAACCAATAACCAACATCACAAACATGAATAAACTCGAAAAACATATCAATATTATTAGTAAAGAAATGTACCAAATCCATTTATGAGAGTAATTTGAGTATAAAGTACCAAAACCAATATTTCGACTACAACAACCACTAGTCAAACAACCTAAGTATCCAAGATCAACCAACAACCTATGCTACTGAATTAACCCAAAATATACCAAGTAACTTCTGGAAATCCATAATATATCACCAAATGGAGTGTTTGGTAATACAGTTTATGTGTGATCTGAGAAATTTGTGTGAATTCACCAATACATCAAAATGAAAAGCGTTAAGGGTATGGAAAGGATTTTACTAGAGACTATATGAGTGTAGAACTTTGAAATATAGTTTTAGTGGTGTTTTAAAAGTGGAGAGTGGTGTAGACAAAGAGGGTTTAAGGGTGTTTTGGATCATTGGATCCTAACCTCACCACTCCTTCCTCCTCTCCAAAGGCTATAGAGATTATGTGTGTGTAAGATAGAAGTTTGTATGTGAGATGTGTGTTATGAGAGAGCCAAATGAGGGTATTTATACGCTTTTTTAGGGCCAAAGTGCGCCTCACTTACAAAAAATGCGCACAACTTTCGGGTTTAATTGCACTTTTGGCATTACATTGCATTAAATTTCCCTTTAATTTAAGGTCTGGTGCTAAAGTACCGCACTTTTGTGCAAAAAAAATAAAGCAAAATAAAGAAAAAAAAAAATGGTTTAACTACAAATGAAATAAAAAAAGATAAAAGTTTTAATATTCCTTGACGCACATTCTAGGGTTTTCACAAATGGCTTTTTCAAAGTTGGTAAAAATTAAATTCTCTTCGTGTGGCCGCTTGAACCAACTAAAACGGAGTTCATAATACCGATTATGGCCCAATAACAGTGAACAATGTCAAGAGCATTCGCACTTTATTATTTCTCATTTAAGCTTCAAATTTTCATGTATTCTTCTTTTTTCTTCCACGACACATACTTAGAACCTACAATAGCAAATATACTCTATTCTATACCAAAAGTTTTTATATATAACAAATTTATATATATATATATATATATATATATAATAAAAGATATGATATAATATAATAGATATATATATATATAATATATAGATATAAATATATATATATATATATATATATATATAAGCCATTGATAACGCGTAGAATAGAAACATGAAAATTTGAGCTTATCAAAATCCCCCTCAAACTAAAAACTTAGCTTACCTCAAACAATCTAAAAAAGAAATTTTTATAAACAAGGTCCTGGTGACAAGACAAGGAAATTTTTTATATTTTAATATATAAGAAAAGTATCCATATGGAACATGGTCAAAAAAAAAAACAAACCGCTTCATCTACATACCATTTATTTTTATCCATTGGTTTAGATTAATACGTATTTATTAATATACTTAAAAATCCGCACTTTCCCAACACCCCTATTATGTAAAAATTAAATATCTCAAGTCCGTTAATCGTACGCAAAACGAAACATACCATCGCTCGAGAATTAAATCCATCTTTCTATAGAGGGCACTTCCAATATTCTTTCGACGAACTTTTTTCGAATTTTTTTTTTCAATCACTCAGAAAAAATCACATGGATTATTTTGAAATAACATGAGATTCTATACGAAATCTTCATTTGATTTTTTCAGACGTATTGAAAAAAAAATTCTAAAAAAGAGTTCGTCGAAAGTATATAGAAGTGCCCCCTATAGAAAGATAAAGAAAAAAAATACTCTTGTGATACCTTTCGACAACCTTTTTCCTGGATTTTTTTTAATCACACGTCTGATTAAAATCACATGAGATTTGTATCGACAATCTCAAAGTGATTTCCCACAAAATCACATTGATTTGTGAAAACAAATTTCATTGATTTTTAAGACGTATTGAAAAAAAATAATCGAAAAAAGAGTTCGTCGAAAAATCCATCTTAAAAAATCACATGAATTTTGTATCACAATCTTACTCATGTGATTTCATAAATCACAGTGTGATTTGTGATACAATCTCAGTGATTTTTCAGACGTGATTGTAAAAAAAATCCGAAAAAAGATTCATCGAAAATATATATATATAGTGCCTCTCTGATAGAAAGATGAAAAAATTACTGCGTTGCATATTTTCGACGAACTTTTTTCTGTTTTTTTTCAATCACGTCTGAAAAAATCACATGAGATTTGTAATCACAATCTCAAGTGGATTTCACAAAATCCCATAGATGTTTTCTGACTTGAATGAAAAAAAAAAATTCGAAAAAAGTTCGAACGAAAGTATATATATTCCCCTCTTAAGAAAGATAAAAAAATACTCGTCACTCGCGATGGATATTTTTTTTTCGTTTAAAAAACGATTTAACGTTTGCTAGATATTTGAGTTTTAAGAAAAAGGTGGAAAAGTGGATGATGAAAAAATGAGTGGTTAGGATTAACCCATTTGTTTTTTTTTTTTGCCCTTGTTTTTTGAGGATCTCAACTCTATATATATATAGATATATTTTTAAAAAATTTATTGGGTGTGAAATTTTTGAAAATATTTTTGGTTTTTGTAACAAATAAGTGCAAAAGGCACAAACACCTCCCCCCCCCCCCCCCACACACACACACACTTAAGGGTTTGCTTGCCCTCAAGCAAAATAAGGAAAAATAATAAGCTTTACAAAACAAACATAGAATTATGAAAAATATTATTATGGAAAGTTTTACTATGTGAAAACAAAGATGTTATGACAATATACCCAATGATCATCAAGCTGTAATAACATGACTAAGCACCTCCAATAAGGAAACAGTATGAATCACTCAAAACTTGAGGTGATGTAATAGAGGGGTACAAGTAATCACACTCAGCTGCCTCAACAAGATTTAATAAGTTACAAAATGAGCCTGTACAAGAAACACAATTAACAAACGACATGGCCGTAAGCAACAGGTATATTATCAAAAGAGGACTTTTATTCAGGTTGTAACGTTAGGCTAATGGTTAATAAGGTTAGGATAAGCAGTGAAATATATAATACTGAAATGTTATTTAATAATATACCAAGATCGACAAGTCCAAGAAACCTATGTTGCTAGTTACGACAATCCATAAACCTGTGAGGCATCGAACAACTCAACCTGCAACAAAAATGAACCTAACAAATCCTAATGTATCAATACGTCACCAAAAATGCCAATCTACTCCTTACTTATTTTCGTCTTTTTTTCGATTTTATTTTCATAACTGACAATTCCCCCACACTAAGTATAAGTGTACAACCACAAAAACTCATACCTGTTCCCTTAAAAAGCAAACCAAGCTTTGCTGGGAAAACAACATATATCCTGGTATTATGTCCATCATTTTGCAAACACAAATACAACATTATGGATGAGATAATAAACCCGTTGACCAAAAACAAAAAATGGTTAAATCCTAACATGCAAAGGAAATTGTCAAAAAAGAAATCGGAAACTCTTTGCTACCGCAAAATTTTATCAATTGCCGATAATCCTTGGGTTAGTCCTATCCACTGTGTACCAAAGAAAGGTGGTATTACAGTTGTCACCAACGAAAATGATGAACTTGTTCCAACAACTAGGTAAGAAAACTTTACATAAACTTCCATTATTTCAACAACTAGGTAAGAAAACTTCTTTGTTCTTGATCGTTAGATCTTTTTCTTCAAATGAAAAGGTGTTTCTTGGTGTTTTTGTGAAAGGAGGGAGAGTATGTGTGGTAAGAATTGGATAGGAATGTTGAGGAATGATTGTGTTGAAGGATTCAAATTAGTCCACAAATATAGCAAGATTCAGATATGCAAATTGCGGCCCACTAGAAAAGTACGGTGTACTTTGGGAGTTAATGCACCTATTTCCATTTAAAGACTTTTACTGAAGGTTGGCGGTTTTGCAAATAAGTGCTGCGGTTATTGGGTTTCTGGGGAAATCGTCTCACAATGTACAACTGTAGCGGACATTCTTGAACTTTTGGCTAGAAAATATTTTTTTTTCTTGTATTCGACTCCCAAATGTATAGATCCATATAGCTTGGTCTCTAGAGTCTTCAAGTGAACCTATAAGCAATTCAAGCTTAATTAAGTACCAAAAGTTCACGAGAAATGATAGAATAAACATAAATAACGCCATAGAAACATGTATAATTTATGCGTTATCAAATGGCGAGTTTGGAATTTTATGATAAGCACAGTATGGTTGCTTTCTTATCGAAGCCTAAAGGAAGTGAGGGCTTTCATTAAATTGTGGACTTTCTAAATGCTAGCCACATCAGGTATGCTTTAACTGAAACTCCAACTATTTATGTTTCTCTTTCATTATTCTGTGCACTACTAGTGTCAAACAACTTGACAAGGAGAATAGAGTTATTTGAAACGGTAAAGGTAAAAAGAAAAGTCTATACTGAAGCATCTGTCAGAAGATCTCCAATTTGGCCAAATGCGATGTATAAGTACTATACCAACAACGACATTTTTTTGAACAACTTGCTTTGAAAGGTATAATACAATTCTGTATAAACTAATTTTCAAAAAGGGCACATTCCCCACAATATAAATTTTTATCCAATCATCCTTCATAGTCCTAAGCCCAAAGAAAACTTCTTGGAAAATTTCGTAGTAACATAGCAAGTCATAATTTTGTCCCCTAGGCCAACAAATAAATGTTTAATTTTTATAAACTAATTTTTGATGGTATGGTGAAAAACTTAGGGAAAAAATATAAATTTTTGATGTATCCAAGATTTTTACATTGTTTTTGAACAAAGACACTAGACTCAACACCTCATATAAAACTTTATATTGCTCCTACACTAACACAAAATATTTAGCAATATGAAGAGGGGATATATGGGTTTTTCTGGGGTGGAAACAACATTGTTTCCAACAATGCTTAATCTGAACAATTAATCTCAAGTCAGGTGTAGTCCAACAAGCCCAGTTAGGACCCAACACACACCCACTATTGAAACATCTCCACAACTACAAAATATATCCATCACCTATAGGACAACCAGGACCAATCACGAAGATAGGCATAGATACATCATCCAATGTCTTAAACCACAATGTTGCAGGTGAGGCATCTTATGTAGATGCATGAGATTAGGAGGCTACTACTACTACTTTTAGCTTAGAAGCAGAGCAGGCAGTGGTAACATATCTAAGACCCAAACCAAGGAAACACCATCTAGGCTAAGTTCTAAAAGAACTAGCTCAGAAGGTGGTCTCGGGTGCCACTTTACTATGAGGGGGTAGTCCTGTTTAGGCTAGGCCTGAAAGGCTATCTAACTTACCCAATAAACCACCACTCGGAGAAGGTAACACATCTCGAAGTAGGGAGGGTAGTATGCAACTTTTGGAATCAATGGAAATATGTACAAAACTGTCAGATAAGGTTACAACATTGAAGATAAAACTCCAGAAGCAATAAAGCAGTCTAACACAACAAGTTCCGCTTATCACTCGTCATAAAAGAGTAAAGAAATAGAGAACAAGCTCAAGCTCAAAAGAAGAAGTATAATTGTTAACTCCTCAAAAGATGAAAAAGCCAGTTTGGATATTGAGGAACCCTTCCAAGGGGAGTGAAAATGAAGAAATTGATCAAGAAGAAATGTAACATGGTCAAACAAGTAAGCAACGGGGAGGCAACATGAGACAGTTAACATGAAGTGGAGAGTGAAGTAGGATTTTGAGTACTTGCTAAGTCCTCAAATTTACGATGTTGAAAAACTCTTGTGAAACATTTAAATACACAAAGGAGTGCAGTAAAAGATAAAGGAAAAGCTATTATGCAAGAGACTGAGCCTCCAAAGAAAATCAAGAAGAGAGAGACGATACAGATAGGACATAATGAAGAATTAGCTCAGAAGCTACATGCTGAAGAATTAGCAAAGAGTACAGCAAGACAAGACAAATAAAAAAGAGTAATATTTTAAAAGCTTTAGAATACAAACATGCTGAAGAAAGAAGAGTTGCTCTAAATCAGTCAAGCACATGAATTTGATTGTAGTGATCCACTTGATAAGATCCAACACTTCAAAAACAGAATAGTCATTCTCTGTACTTGAAGTTAGGAAGAACATGATATGTATTTGAAGAATCAAGGAGGATACAAGATGAGTCATTTTAAAGGAATGGAAATGATGAAGAGATTAACCTATATTTTGAAAGAATATGGATCTCCAATCAAGCCTTAGTAACACTAAGATTCAGATTGAAAAAGAGGTTATAAAGAATCAGGTTTTATTCAAAAACAAATCTACTAAAGAAGAAAAGGAAAAGAAAAAGGATAAAGAGTCTTCAAAATAAGTTGAAGAAGAGACAGTTCAGAAAGAAGATGTTATACCTGAACAAGTTATGAAAGAAAGCTCTAGGAAAGCTGAAGGAAGATTGAAAAGAAAGGCTTCAAAAGCTAGAGAGGACAAGGACAAAAGACAGAAGAAGCAGGATGATCCAGAAAAACTTATGGAGTATGTAGAAGTTATTTCTGATTCTGAAGAAGTAATTAGTGTGACTCCTTTGGCTGTTAAATCCCCAGTTGTTGGTTGGAAATCGTATTGCAAAGAAGATGTGGGATATTATAAGATACACAGCAGATAATTAAAACTTATATACCTTTAGGAGTCAGATGCAAAATGAATTTGATAAGAAATTTGATTAGGTTTGTAAGATTGTTTAATGAGAATTATGCATCTACAAACCTGGTTTTGATGATCTAATGCTTGAGACATAAGTTAGTGAACCAAATAGTAATGATGCAGTTTGGAAAAATTATAACAGTCAAGAGTTGATAGAATAGAAACTCTATGATTCTTGTGCAGTTCACTCATTGATGCTAGGAGAATTAAGCATTCATATGCTAGTTGAGAAAAAGTATCCACTTCCACAAGATACACTTACAAGAATGCTTCGATAGAAACTTCAAGTGAATTATAATGTCACTGAAATGGCATATGAGCTTTTAAGGTTTATCAGGTCTCAACTTAATCAATGAAGATATGTTTTGGAACAAACCTCACCTAATAAACTATAATAAATCAGAATATAACTTTAGATTTGAGTGGGTAAATCACAAGTTAAAGGGATGATATTGTTTGGAAAAATCTTCATAAGAGTTTAGAAACTTGCTCAATTATAACATAACAGTTATTAACTGAGTTTAGTACTGCTACAATAAATTTAGACTACTGCCATGTTAGTATTTGTACTTAGTCCAAGAAGATTAATACTGCTAAAGGAAGTCAGAGATGCCAGAAGATAAGGATTACTTTGAGATGAAGATTAGAAGATAATTATAGAGTAATATATCAAAAAGTCTATAGATATATTTTTATCTTAGCAATATTTGTAAGCCGACTAGACTTACCTAAGTCTATCCAAGAGTGATTCAATAAGCTTATTGATATAACAAGTTTTCATAGATGTCAGTCAATTTAAAAAGCTTCAAGTGTAAAAACCCAAGTACTAAGTGAAGATTTACATGAATTACTTGAACAAAAAATATTCGAGCAAGAATTGTAAAACTTTTGTTCATTACATTAACTGTTTTATTCATATTACTTAACTTCATAGATAAAAGTTAGATTCCGCAGAACCACTTTAGTAAAACATACAAAGTTTCTACAACAGTTAATTTGGATTTATAACAAGGTAATTTAATCACTTTAGACAAAGCTAAGGTAGTCGATCACGATTAGGAGCGAACAATAAGATGTATCAGACATTCAAACGATTCTCTGCACGCAAGAGGTAACAACACTTCGAATTGCGGAGTGCTAAACTTTAAACTTGAAGAAATGATGGCATTAGTACCCACTTTACAAAACAGGTTTCTTGATTTG
The DNA here is from genome assembly GCA_026074375.1 of Tanacetum coccineum. Classification (NCBI taxonomy): domain Eukaryota; kingdom Viridiplantae; phylum Streptophyta; class Magnoliopsida; order Asterales; family Asteraceae; genus Tanacetum; species Tanacetum coccineum. The sequence goes on along the minus strand of BQNB010001395.1, from coordinate 97,311 downwards.
GAGAAGACAAAATACCACTCAATATAATAAGATTTCAATTTGAAAAGGAGTGTCACGAACTATAAAAGAAAAGATAGTCAAGAACATATAGCTAAAGAGATTATACAAAGTTGGTTTGACTGCTAGGGTAGAATCCTCTTATAATGAAAAAAGTTTAGGTGAGGATTCGTTCAAACAGGGGAGGATTGATGCTAATGAAGCAGATGAAAACTATTACCCTGGTTAGTTGTTATGAAGTAAATGTTCTGCTGGTGAGGAAAGTGTAATGTTGCAACAAGAAGTTGTTGACAGAAGTATTGAAGTTATTAACACTGCAAAGCTAATTATTAGTGGCAGCAACAACTGTTAGTGCAGCAACAATACAACAACTTCTACAATTAAAAATGTGATGATATTACTATTGGGCGTCAAAGCACTTGACGAAATGAAAAGTATAAAACCCAAGAAGAAAAGGGTTGTTATACAAGAGCTGAGTGAATCTACAACAACAATATCTTCACAACTATCTTCACAACAATCACAGGAAAAAAAGGTAAAGGGATATTGATAGAGCCCGTGAAGCCTATGAACAAGAAAAATCAAATCAGGCTTAAACTGCTTTAAATTTACAAGCTGAAATTAATGAAAAAGAAAGACTTGCAAGAGAGAAAGCTGAAAAAGAAGAAGAAGTCAATATTGCCTTGATTGAAACATAAGATGATATACAGGCAAAGATTGATGATGATCATCAATTGGCTGAAAGTATGCAAGCACAAGAACAAGATTAGTTGTCTATTGAAGAAAAAGCTACATTATTTCAACAACTCTTAGAGAAAAGAAGAAAGCATTTTGCAGCTAAAAGAGCATAAGAGAAAAGAAACAAACCACCAACAAAAGCTCAACAGAGAAAGATAATGTGTACTTACCTAAAAAACATGGAAGGATACAAGCTCAAAGATTTGAAGTTGAAAGAGTTTGATTCTATCCAAGAGATGTTTGACAGAGCATTCAAAAGGGTAAATACATTTGAAGACTTTAAAATAGAGTTGGTGAAAGGCAAAGAAAAGAGACCAGGAACAGAGTTGATACAAGAGATTACAAAGAAGCAAAAGGTGGAAAATGACAAAGAAACACCAGAGCTTAAACAGTTAATGGAAATCATTCCAGATGAAGAAGAAGTAGCAATTGATGCTATACCTTTAGCTATTAAGTCTCCAAGTATTGTTGACTGGAAGATTTATAAAGAAGGAAGAAAAAACTATTATCAAATAATAAGAGCTGATAGAAAGTCTTAAATGTACATGTCTTTAGTCAAATGCTTAAAAGTTTTGACAGGGAAGATTTGGAAGATTTGTACAAGTTGGTAAAAGCTAAATATGAGTCAACAAGAACAGTGGAAGACTTGGATTTATTGTTATGGGGTGATTTGAAAATAATGTTTGAACCACATGTAGAAGATAAAGTATGGAGGAATCAACAAGAATACAAAGTGTTGAATTGGAAGCTGTATGACTCTTGTGGAGTACATTACTTGATGATGCAACATGTGCAGATTTATATGTTGGTAGAGAAGAAGTATCCCCTTGCACCACTTACACTTTCAATGATGTTGGAAAAGAAGCTTATAATTGATTATGAAAGTGAAATGGCTTATCAGCTTTTTAAAATCATCATGAAACAGCTTAAGAAGTAAAGAAGTATTTGGAAGCATCCTCCTGGTGTTGATGAAGCTTTAAATGAAGAAACTTGATGATTTTGAAGAAGAATATCAAGTTTAGGGGAGGATTGTTAGGATTAAAAGTCTTTTTGATGATGTTTGAATTACTGTTGCTCATGTTTGTGTTAATGCTGCTCAGCTAGATTTAGTACTGCGCATGAACTTCAAAGAAAATATGCTAAATAGTTACTACTGCTAGTGAATATTACTACTGCTAGTGAATATTACTACTGCTAGTGAAAATCTGCTAAGTGTTTACTACTGCTAGGGTTAATAAGTTTAGTACTGTTTGGTGTTAGTACTGGATTATATGTATGTAATTAAGTTATTTGTTTATAGAAAAGCTTATGGATACTTATTACGTATTGTAGTTGGACTAGGGCTCCGTGGTGTATAATTAGAGGTCGTAGGGTATAGAGTTTGTTTCTTTTTATCAATTTTTGAAGTCATTAGTCGTATGATTCATTGCTTTAAGGGTCATTTGTAACCTAATACTTTGAGAGTATTCGTATTATTATCTTAATAATATTGGAGCTTATTTTGTTGAATTGTATGTTCATAGAATTATGTATCATTATACTTCTTCTTATATTAAAGATTAGAGTAGGCATAATCTTTTAATACATCAAATAAACAGTTTTCTATAGTTGTGTTAGATTTTATCTATTATAACTAAACTTTACTAAAACATAGCTTGAAGTATTCGATATCAATTGAAGTGGGTCTACAGAAGAATATGTGTGAGTATTCTGCATGTTCCCCAGAATTGTTGGCTACATAATCCGCAATGAAGAAGTCAGATTTGCTGCTAAGTGTGGTTTACTTTATCTTCTACAAATTCCGTTGCGAGCTTAAACCACTATAGTTAGAAGATTTGTCAACTACATCAAAGTTTCATATTTGCTTTGAATGGATGTCTGTTTGGGGGGAAGTAGTTAAACTGCTTGAAGACATGCGGTATGAACTGGGGGGAAGTCAACTCAATTTATACAAATTACATTATATTCCCTACAAGTGAAGAAATGATTCAAGCTGAAGTACATGTTAAAGACAAAGCAAACTGCGGATATCTTTAGCTATTTGTACTTGTAGGATACATTGTAAGTAATTCTATATGCCACCACATTGGGGGAAGATTGTTAGGATTAAAAATGTGGTGTCTATATGGATATACAATAGTTTATATTTAAGTTAAAACACAAGGGCCAGAAATGTAAGTAGGCTAAAGTTCCCTTGCGTTAGCCTATAAATACTCCCCTCTAATCAACATTAGAGGGTGAAGCTCATAATTGTAATTTCCATTCTTTTTTCTTTTTAATAAAACTTTAAAAATGATGAAAAATCCTCTCCTCCCTATTATGACTTATTTATACTTTGAGCTTCCTCGACCTCTCAAGATCGTGAATCGAGATTCCTTACACGAGTGTTTGATGAAGTTCTTAGGTTGTTTTTGGTGGGTTTGTGATGTTTATTGAAGTTTTATATTCTTATTGGTCATTCTCGTCATTTGTTCATTGATGGCCTTCAAGAATGTGTTAAATTTATTGGTCATCTTGCTTTGTTGTTGTTTGAAATTGGCTTTAAACATAGACAATCTAGCGTCTTGAGATGCCATAAAATTAGACATGAATCCTTCTAGATTTGATTAATTATTAAAATTTTGAGGATTGTTGTTGAAGGGCGATTCGGGAATGAACCGTTGGGTTAAAAACAATTAGATGGGTATGAAAAATTGTTTTGAGAATTTTGAGGTTGCCTCCACTTAAGGTTTGGGTGACTTTTCCATGACAGATTATAGGTGTCACCAAGATTATTTTGCTCGGGTTTAAAAGTGAACCACTTGCCTCCCGTTTCATTGGTACGCGGGGATGCATAATCAACAAAAGCTTGCTCGGGATTTTCCATGCAATATTAAGTGTCGTGGGGACCACTACAAATCTCACATGAAGAAGTGATTTTCTTCACTTGAACAGATGATTTAGGAGCAAGACGAGCTTTCATCAAGCGTTGGACTTGATTTTCTAGCTCGATGAGATGACAGTCGGATGTATGTGGGACATTGGTTGCGGTAAAACAAATTCAATATACGTATATAGTATAACTCTCGTAAGAATTCTTTCCAAAATACTTCTCAACCAAGAGAAATTTGGGTAAAAAATTCCCAAAAGAAAACACAATTGTATATTTTTTATCGGGAAAGTACTTATCCCTCGGGTCGTGTCCCAACGACTATCGTGAATGAGATTTTCTAAGAATAATTCGGATTCGGCTTAAGAATGATAAAGGGACGTTTTTGTTTGTTGTGTACACTTACAAAATATAATAACTGAATTGAAATAAACTAATTAACATAGACACAAATTTAAATGCACATAACGATTAAATGGAGCTAAATGAATTTAATAAAACTAAAGACAACTTTGTAACACATTCTATACTAAAAATACAAATTTAAAATGAATTTTTAGGAAAAAAGAATTGGAATTTATTTATGTATTTTTGAATTTTTTTATGAATTTTCAAAGATTTAATGAATTATCAAATTATAAACTTTTTCTAAAAATTAACATCTAAATTTTTATTTTATTTTTCAAATAGACGTAGTTTAAAATGAAAATTAATGCAAAAAGAATCTACAATTTTTCAATTATTTTTCTATTTTTTAGGCCTTTTTACGAAAAGTAACTCTGATTTCTATTTAAATTCTAGAAGGAAAATACAAATTAAATGAGAAAAATATAGAAAAATAGTTTTTATAAACTAAAAAGGTGCAGAAAAATTATAGAACAAAAAGCCCCAAATTTTATGACTCAATTGAACTCGAATTTGTTCAATTAAAACTAAGAACCCTAAATTTATAAACTATAAACTAAAATGTTAATTCTATTTTATTTAATAAGAAAGACAGGGTAAAAAGTGTAATAAAGGAAAGAACAAGGTAGGCGGGGTAAGTATAGACAATTTACATTGAAGAAGAAACGGGTAACCCCACACTTTAAGAAAAGTACAAAACAAACCCTACGAATTTGGCTTATTTAGCTTATTAAATTTTGAGAATTAGCAAAAACTTAAAACTACAAAGTTGTAGTCTAGCTTAATCCTAACAACTTTAATAAAAGCAATATGAACTTTTACCCAAAGAATAAGCTGAAAATTAAGCTGATAAAGGCTGATCACAGAAAGTGCTAGTTTGCTTAAACTTTTGAATTTTTGCTTATTGTGAGCTAAATTTTTGATAAAAGCTGAAAATAAAAGATGCTTATTTATCGCCTAGATGTGTAATTAAAGAGTTCTTAAATAATTTTTCTAGTGTCAACATATTAGAAACGAAAAATGAAGCGGAAAATGCAAAGTTTAATGAAACTGATTTTAATAGATGTATTCACTAAGCTAATGCTTATTATTTGGACCTTAAGTACTGTGAAACTCTTGAAAATAAGCTAACTAGTAGTAGTGAGTTTCAGTTAGGTAAAGGATTTATAAAACTCTACAAGGAAATAGAGTACAAGGAATTCAAAAGGGAAAGTTGATAAATGAATGCTAAAACTGAAGTGTGCTTGGATGGTGCACTTTGCAGCTGATGCAATGTGGCACTGCTCAAATGATAAACCTAAACTTTTAAGCCTTGCTCATTCACTAAAATGACTCTAACAGAGCACTAACACAATCTTCAACTCTAAAAATGCTTTTGAACTCTTACAATCTAGGACTTACTTAGTTTGAACATGTTGCACTGGTGCAAATGAAAGTTTTGACACACTAAATTTTGCTAATAAATGATAGTAACATCTAACTTTCTATAATAGTAAAAAGCTTGCTAAACATCCTCTAACTCAACTGAATGAGAAATTTTGACACTGTTCCTTGACTTTTTGAGTCCAAATTCAGTACTTAACCATCACTGGCCTTTAAGTTTTCTGTCAAACTTAATTGGCACCTATAATGCTGATTAAAGTCTAATAAACATCCTAAATTCTTTTAATCTACTTTAATTTATACTGATTAATATTGAGATATTTGAGAACTAAATGAACAGTATTTGAGGAGATCTAGGCTTGTCTTCTATGAGTTATATCTATCACTAGCATATGACTGAAATGTAAACATTGAAAATACTAATGAATTATTAAATACTAGGAACACTTATACCAATCACAAATAATTCTTTTAACTAAACTGTAATAGGAATAGCTCAAGTATAAGGCAAATGTAAATGAATAAGCTAAATGTAGTACTAGGTAATATGATAAGTGGAGTTATAGAGAATTAAACCTTGGTTTTTGAAGGAATCTTCACATAGAGCTATCCAAGAGTAGCGCTCAGTGTGCTCCTCGATAGCACCTTGCTTAAACCAAATATAGCTAGGATTTTAGCTTATTCTCCTTTAGAAGCCTCAACAATTTTAGCTCAAATCTTCTCAATTAAGTATCACATGTTTGAATTGTAAATGAGTAAAATGGTAAAATTTATAGCTTAAGATCAGAATTTAGCTATTAAATTTGAGCTTATTAGAAGTAATAAGCTCTTATGAGCTTATTTAAAGCTTATTGGATGAATTCAGCTTCAAATTGAAAAATGAAAGAGTATTAAATGTGTAAATCGACTTTTATTACTGAATTAAAAGAGTACAAGTTAAAAGGAAATGATTACAAGAGCTTAAAGCTTAAGTGCTTAAAATGAAAGCTTAAATTGCTTAAAACGGAAAATTACAAAGTAAATGTTTAAAAATAAAATCAACCACTGAAAAATGAACTCCTAGCATTCTATTTATAGAGGAGGGGTGAAGAGAGGGAAGGCTTTCTAGAATGGTCCATCAAATCACAGCCCTTGATCTTTAAAAGTCGAATTTGAGCCGTTTGATCAATTGAGTGAGGTGTCATGGCCAATGAGGTGTTTACACGTGTCTTATTGTGAGTGGGGAGAGTGTATGAACCGATTTTAACATTTAAAAGGAGCGGGGGTTGTGAAAAATACGGGATTGGGTTGTATTGATTTTTGGCGGGAAATTCAGTTGGAGTGGTTATGTTGTTGCGAATAAGCCGGGGTGTTTGTTTGAAATATTTGGGCAATGGCAGGATGGTCCTTGAACTTGTCCGCCCTTTTCTTGTTATAAACACGGTTTGATGTTTACGGAATAGATTGGCGCCTTGTGGTTGTTTCGGCTTCTTTCTCTTTATAAAACAACTTTGCTCTTTTAACAACTTTGGTCCTTGATCTTTAAAACTTCACATAAGCTCTTTAATCTTTGAACACTTGACAACTTTGGCCCCTTGACTTTATTCTTGACCTTTGACTTCCTTTATTTCTATCTTTGACTGAGTTTGACTGATCCGGCTGTGATTTCTGGCTGAATACTCACTCTTGCTCTTGACTCTTTGTCTTTTTCCCGTTTCTTGTCGGTTTTTGATCGTTTTTGCTTCTTTTTGTCTTTTCAATCCTTTCCTGCACAATTGGACACAAAAGCACACATTTTCTATTCTTTTGGCATTATTTTGGCTTTTTATTTGCATAATCACGGGTAATTATGTACAATTAAGCAAATTTCAAAAATTCACCCAAACTAAAGGATTGCCGTGTCCTCACGCAATGTTATCAATTGATACACTTTGTAAACTAAGGAAGTTCCAATACTGCCCCTTGTTTTGACTTATTATGAATCACCTTAAAAATAACTTTCATTTTTTCATCATTTAATCTCATGGAAAACACGTTATGGCAATCATTGCTAATTTTGCATCTGTTTAGGCTCATCGCATAGGCTACTCCGATTAATAGAGCACAAGAGGAGAAATTCGTCATCTGACTTTTCACTGCTAAACAAAGCTGGTAAAAACAATTCATGTGTAATAAAATTCAAATGAATTAAGCTGCTTATACTTATACTTGTGAACTTTCACTCCCGGGAATAATTAATGATAAAGATGTGTGCACTCTTTTTATACTCAACCTAGCTCAATTTATCTTCATAGTTGAAATTAATCTAAGCTGTACAAATTAGCCTTGTGAGCTCAAATGTTATATAACATGATAACTCTCGACTCAAAAGCTAAAAGGATTCGGAAACCAAACTATAAATTGATTTTAGAAAATGAAATTTTGGACACATTCTTTTATTTTTATGTTACTATAATTATTTTTTCTGGCAAATAGGAATGTTGTCTTAGTATCGTACCCCTACTTAGGCCTTTATCCACAATAGGATATCGCCAACAACAACGGTGTTCTTAGGTTCGACCCCACTCGCTGCTAACGTTTGTGGGTTTATCGCGGGGACAACACCTTTTCTACAAGATTAGAATCCAAAAGTCCCTTAGTTGCAATCAATCCACTAGGTCCGCGCTCCCTAGTGTATGATATGCTACGAAACCTTGATCCTACGTACCATAGATTTTAATCCTTAGTTGCGACCCTATCCGAGTATTTCTCAAAATGGATACGCAACGATTATAACACTACATTAGCTTTTGGTATTCTTTTTTTGCGAATGCGATCATTGGCACGTGAAAAATAATGCTTTTGCATTAGAAATGCTTCATTGGCTTTCTTTTTATAATTCAGTTTTTGATGAATGGAAAATTTCATTTTAGAATTATGCACACTTAAAGAATTTGAAACCAATAATCTACTTACAATTAAAAGTATGTCTTTTTCAATAATTGTAAGGACTTTTTCTAACGACATTGGTAGCTTAGCTATATTAAAAAGAGCACGTATGATTAAGTGTGTCTTAAGAGCTTATGGGAGTAAAAAGTCACAATCATTCATATAAGCTGTCTTTAGGTTATCCTAAATAAAACCTGCTTTAACATAATACCTTATATGTTAACTACATCATTTTTGTTCTTCACATTTTTACAATCCAAAAGAATGGAATTTGTGAAATGCTTGGCTCCCACATAAAGGTAGGTTAGAACTAGTAGGGCATTTTCACCCGTCAAGTCAAAATTAACACTATTTCTCACAAGGCTACAAAAAGTGAGCTGTTTTTCTCAACACTTATGCTTTTTCAGAGCTTTTCTTGTAAGCAAAAATTGAAAATTTCTCACATTTTTCTCAAAAAGGTAATTCAAAAAGATTCAACAGGTTGCGTGAAGTGCAAGTCCATATCGAAGGATATCACTTCCCAAACATAAAATGATAACTTTGTCTCAAAGTTTAAAAATATAGGGTAAAAGGAAATCTTTAGACAAAAAAGTCTATGGTCATGCCAAAGAATAGATGTTAGTTCTGATAAAGACAAAGGATAAGAGATTAGAGTTTCCCATTTATGAAAGAGAAGATTGGAGTCCATCGATGGAAATTGTGGGAATTGCTATGGTCCTTCCAACATATTGAACCTGAGCATCCTCAAAATCGGAAAACCTAGACAAAAAATCACAAACAACATAACAAGAAAATGACAAAGACAAGCTTCTCTCTTCTTTTACACTGTTGCGCTTCAAAAGACATCACTAAAACGGCTTAGTTTTTTGTTAACGAGTAACAAGCTATTCTCGCCCGAATTAATTTGATCCTTGGGGAAGCAAGAAAATAGAAATGAATATTAGAAAGAAAATCTAAAGGATAAGCTTGGGTGCCGTCCTCACGATACGCGCTTGTTTATTATAGCGTCCCCTTGCTTGACTCTTTCCCAAACTAGGTTTTTTATTGCGGATAATAGCAATGGTGAAGAAACATCTAAGAGGTGACAACCTACCAATATAGAGATGAAAGATATACAAGCATTTTTGATGCCGGGTTAACAAACTGTATAGAAAAGCGTTTCAAGATAGAAAATGTGAACCCGAAAAATGCTTTAGTAAAATTAAAGTTCATTAAGGGTGGGTGGAGTGGGTCAAAAACATCAAGATTCAAAAGAGCTTTAGATGGTGCTAACTCTTTTGAACTCTTGTCCTCAAAAACATCCTTTTCAAAAGATTTCCTATGAAATGTTATCCCGATCAAAAAATCTTTCCTGAATGTTCATGGGATTTCATATCCACGAGATTAACTCCTCATAAACACACAATCACTCCGACACTAAGAGGTAGTCTCAAAATGGTCAAGTATTTTCAAAGGTGGGATGAAAAATTGTAATCTTCTTTTTCTCAGGTTCATCTTTAGTTTCAATCTTCTTTTGTCTTACTTTCAATAGATTAAAACCTTTTTATCATTTCAATTTCAAGAAATTTTATTCTTCAAGTAAACCATCTAGGAAGGCAATATCCTCTTCTTCTTAATCATGATCCCCAAACTTTTGTCATTATTATTTTGAAACTTCATGTTTAACCTCCAAACATTATCTTTTTCAAACTTACTTGATGCCATATTCTTACACAATTCCATTGGGGCAAAGAGAAGACATTAATGGTTTTAACAGCAATCTTAGGAGAAAGTATGCTGATGCCTCATTAGGGAAATGATTTCCTCGTCCTTTTCAAAAAGAGGATTCAAATCACTCTTAAAAGTTTCTTATTAAGAAATTGACTCGTCAATGTCTAGAGAGAAAAGTCATCATGTTTTAAAGAGCTGGGTTGGAAAAGTCTTGTAAGCTTTGAACAATTATCAAAAAAGAATTTCACATCTTTTCCATTTTGGACTCTCTTGGGATTGGAATGAGAATCTCTTTATCTAATTCTTTGTTTGGAACAACAAATTTTGAATTTCAAAATTTAAGATTTTAATAAAATATTTCTTTTAATTAGAAAATATTTTGTAAATGTATTTTTGATAAAATACTTTTGTAGAATTAAAAGTGAGGATTAAGAGAAAAATATTTTCTTGATCACTAATCATGCTTAATTATTTTGTTTGTCCATACCTTAAGTGATCACTAATCTTAGAAATGGAATTTTACATTTAATAATTTGTAAACATTTATTTTTATTGAAAACATTTTTACATTTTGTTATTATCAAAACGTTGAAAGGGCGAAAAATATAAATAACGTTTTTAGACATTATTTGTATTAACAAATTATATTTTTTTGATACATGTACCTTGGCGGGGCAACCAGACATGTATTGTGGTTGCAGCCATGGCGTGTATCTGGTATCGGTTCTATGTTTGCATATTTGAGCCTCATTTTTTATTGTCACATTATATTGTGGTTTACTATGATGGCAGTCGGATACAAATCACCTACAAGATCAGGTATGACTATATCATTGCGCTTTCGGCATTTAGAAACTGAATACTAAGTGGCATTTTAGGTCAATGCCAAACACACCCCAAAATTTTATGTTTGTTTTGCCTCGATAACTCATATGTTGATCATTGTTTTGATAATATAATGTGTTTTCAGTATTAACCATTCGGGTGTTTGTTACTACTTATATAGCGGGCTTATGTCATGAAAAGCTTTTATAAGCAAGAAATTTTCAAGATAAGCCGCACAAAAAGAGCTTATGAAACTTAAGCCGAAACGGCATAAGCCATAAGCCCACTATATAACTTATTTAGGAATGTATGTTTTATGCAGATATGTACTTATTGTAGATTAATGCATCTTCAACCATGGTTGCTACTGCTCAACGCAATCACAAATACAATGTTGTACAGGTATGCCTAAACTTCTCATTTTTAGCATGCCAACCATTATCCTGATATACATTAGTTAGGAGAAATTTGTAAAGAAATGTATATAAGTTTAATTTCTGACCAAAAAACAAGTGAATGTTAACTTTGTGAGAAACAAAATGTGATTAACTAATTGCTATCTATAGCTAAATAATGCTTGACTTCTGCAAGTAATGATGGAAAATTGGGAAGAAGAGGATGGAGATGAAAATAGACCAAGTACAAGAGTTCTCCACTTGCTAAAATGAACAAGAAACAAAACCGTTAGCATGGAAACAAGCTGTAACACAGGAAGAAGATGCAAAAAATGTCTTATGCATCAATTGTGAGTATTTTTCCTTATTACTACTTACGACGTGTATTAGCTTGAAATATGTTATTTTTAGTCTTTCAAACATATATTTAAAGGAATTTTCTGCTTAAATCAAAACTGACCAAATGGGTTGAAATATGAAACGGGTCTTGTCGCATAGTAGCTACGATTGGGTTCAAAGAAAAAGGGGTTATTCTTTCTAGGCAATTTGTTTTGCGTACATAAGATTAAGCATATATAGAAAGGCTGACCATTGTGTGCCTTGTTTTAAACTATCTATTTTGATATTGGATAACGCGCGTCTGTTTAGAAATGAAAATACTCTTAAACCTGTTTTAAAGTGAAAAAAAGCATTTGCAATATGATTTGGTTATTGTGAATGATTAGTTGATAATAATTTGTTAACAAGCATAAGATTTACTTATTCCAAACAACTTACATGATTATTATTGATTGGAAAACAATTTTTGCCCGTGTTACCGCGACACCAACTAACGGCTGAGTATTGTAAATGAAGCATAGAGAGACTTACCCTTTTGGATTCTGCAGGGGTGTCTGGGTACCGCTTAAGTATTGTTGTAGCAGTATCCAAACATGCATGATACGTCTACGAATATTCTGAATGTAAATGCAAACATAAGGTACACAAGAATGATTCTTTATGATAAGTTGAATAAGGGGGTGTTTGTTTCGTATTTAAATTAAAGTTTTGGTTTTTTGCAAGTCTAAAACTCCTATTAATCACTTAGTTAATGGTGTAGGAAAAAAGTTGCCTCGCACTTTATGTTTCGTGCTTTGGTATATGCAATACAATTTTTGTTTTAGGGTCTTATTTTTTCAAGAAACATATTTGAGTCTACTCATCCAAAAAATTTTGTTGTTTGAGTTTTTGAAGGTGTTTCCGACTAATAGGGTGTTGTATTTGGTTATTGTTTTTTTGATGAAGGCAACTGGAAGTCAAAGTTTGAGCCTGCCATGAATCTTATCAGAAATGTTTAATGCTTCTTTGGCGACCGTAAAGTCACCGGCTAAATTGCCGAGTATCAGATCCGGACGCGGCTGTTGCAATGTGTGGACATGCAAAACCTATGATGGTCATGTGAAGACTGATTTCTTAGCACAAGGTAATTTTACAGCCTGCTACTTTTTTTACAAAGGTAAAATAAATAGATAAAATGAAAATATTTACATCGAAAAGCTCAAGTAAAATCTAAGTAGGACAACCCCCACAAAGATTAAAAACAAACTGAATTACAATCGTTCCAGTGTGCTAAACCTTATGATACTGAATTGAAACATATAAGAAGCCTGAAACTTTCTTGCATACTGAACCAATATTAAACCACACCGAACTTATACCAACTGTATTACAAATTCCCACTGATCCTGAAACCTTTGCATAACCTGAAACTTTAAAATTCGCTGAACAAATTGCAATGCAGGCCTGAACAATAAATGTACCTGAAACCTTTGTATATTTTGACCCTGAACCCAAGTATCTGACTGAGTACTTAAGATAACCTGAACAAGAATCATTCACTGAAGCAGTTTCAGTATCAAACAAACCTGGATCAATACCTAAAACTGAACCTTTAATACCAACTGAACCACTAAAACCTGAACATGTTGATGAAGCTAAACAATTCATGTACACTGAACTAATACTCACTGAAGATTTATAGCTCACTCAAGACATGAAACTCGCAGAGGCTTTAACCCATACTGAATCATAAAAACTTACTATATGCAGACCCACTGACCAAAAGATACTAACTCAATTACCATCAGTGGTAAAAAAACCTGCAGACTTTATAACTCAGTGAACAAAAACCACTAGCTGAACTACAAATACCTACTGAAATATTCCTATTCTTTTTTCCTTTTGTTATTAAACTTATTTGGTAATTTTACCTTAATGTTAGAACTTGATTATGTAGGTGAGGAGAATTCCCCCAACTGGACACGGCATTTAAGCTTCTGATAATGCAAGTTTTGATTAACGACAACAGGCTCACGGTTAACCCAAAACGACTTTCGCTAACCGTCACGCAACGGAGCACTGGCGAACCTACTCGTTGGTTTAGAAAATCCAACTCCGGTTTTAATGATGGTTTATAAAATTGTTTAACCTCATCATCACTAGCAACGGGAATTTTAACATTGTTTGCCATTATATATTTTGGTCTAGGACCCAAAATAGATTTTTGAAAAGAAACAAATTTTTCAGTTTCTGGTGAACAGACATCGGTCCCTCAATTGCTTTGGGGGTCGTCTGTGCTTTATGGGGCCGCCCACCTTGCTTTGGGGGCCGCCACCAGAGGACGACTTATTCTGAGGTTTTATAATTTTTATTTTCCTAGTCTCGCTAGATGACGCTTCAAATGAGTTAAACTCTAGAAGCGATTTATCTCCGGAGGGTTTTTGATTACTCAACATTTCTTTTAAAGAATGTGTACTCTTTTCAAATTGAGTTAGCTTAAAAGCTTCCTCTTTGAGTTTTTCATTATCGATTTTAAGTATTTGACACTTTGTACAATCGAGATCAACTCCCTTGTTTTTATCGGGTTTAGACAACTTTTCTTTTAATTCACTAAGTTCTTTTTCTAATTTATTTCTAACATTTTTTAAATATTTTTTCTTAGTGATTATTTTTAGACTCATCTTGCATAATATATCATACTCAATATCTAAGGTAAAGTCATCTATTGATGAATTTTCATCCCTAAAGTAGGAGGATTTAGAACATACCTCACTAGATGCGTGAGCCACGAGACACGTTTCGTCTTTGGCCTTTTCATTATCTTCCTCACCTCTATCACTTCAAGAGCCTCCAACGAATGCTCTTTGGTTCTTGTCTTTTGGTGGTTTTGGACATTCTCCAACAAGATGATTTTGATCATCGTATCTAAAACATTTCCTATCACTTTTGTCGTTCTTGTCATATTGGCTTCTTTGGAACGTATTTTACTCTTTTTATCATTCCGTGGTTGTCTTACGAATCTTCCTCTTCTCTTGAATAACTTCTTGAAGTCTCTAACCGCCATGGCGTACTCTTCGTCTACACTTCCGGACGTCGAACATTCTTCATCACTAGATTCCTTCTTAGCCTTTAAATCAAGAAATCTCCTTTCTCCTTTGGCTTTGACTATTTCAGAATCTTTCTTGATGACCATCTCGTGAACTTTAAGGTTTCCAATGAGTTCATCAAGAGATAGTGACGTCAAGTCTTTCGATTCTTCAATCGCCGTAACCTTTGCTCTCCATTAGGATGCAGAGCCCTAAGAAACTTTCTAACATAATTCTTGCTAGAGTAACCTTCGTCAAGAGCTTTAGACTAGTAATAATGGTATTAATTCTAGCAAAAGCACTATTTATAGATTCGTCATCGGAAATGACAAATTGTTCATATTGTTATACCAAAAGGTCAATCTTGTTATCTTTGACTTGGATATTACCTTGATGGGTGATTAACAAAGTTTTCCAAATTTCTTTTGCCGTATTACACATGAAAATTCTTTCATATTCTTTTCTAGGTAAAGCATTATAAATAACCATTTTAGCTTCGTTATTTTTCGTAAGTCTTTTCTTAAGTTCATCACTTTGTTTTTCAAAAGGGACAACCTCATCTAGTTTGGTTTCCAAATTATTTTCAATGGGTTGAAAATCACCGTTGGTAATAACATGTCAAAGATCAAGATCTTTTGATTTTACATACGTTTCGAATCTATTTTTCTAATAAATAAAACTATCGCTTTTGAAAAGTGGTGGTCTTTGCATAGATTTCCCTTCTAGATATTTGTCAAAATCCATAGATCGATCCAAGCTTTAAAATACAATATATTTTAAAAATCTTGAGTGACCTCAGCTTCTGATACCAATTGTGGAAACTAGAAGGGAGGTTGAATAGTTTACCGGTTGATTAGCATTTTAAAAGATTGCTTCAAAATTAATTAGATTCGGTTTTTATGTTTCAATCAACCAACAATATGACACAACAATATATCTATCTATTCACAAACATAATATAAACAATGAGAGATATACAAAACACAATAAAAGAGATAAAGGAAAGAACGATCAAACCACAACACCAAGATTTATAGTGGTTCGGCAATGAATCTCATCTTCGCCCTACTCTACTCCCCGAGTATCCAACTTGAGATTTCACTAAGTCAACAAGCTCCCTTTAGGCAGAGAAAACCGTTTACACGTCGCTTACGTTGTTTTCTGACACTAAGCTAAATGTCGAGTCCTAATCTTAGCTAGAACAAATTTACCACTTCACCAATGTATTTTAAGAACTAAAATACTAACCGACACATGATCAACACAATCAGATTTATACACTATCTGATTTTACACACAAACACAAGATCAAGAAAATAGAAGTTTGGATCTTAGAAGAAGAGAAGAGAAATCACTAATCTATAACACTTCGTTTCTTGGCGAATACGAGTGTTCTTCTCTTGCACTTGATAGAGGAAGGAAGAAGGTAGAAGATGAGATTGGATCACTTGAAACAAGATTAAACTATGTTAGTGATCAAGAGATTTAGAGAGAGAAAGAAGGTTTTAGTGAGAGAAAGAGATCTAAAAATTCGTGCTAAGAGGTCTGAAAAACTGCAGGGAATAGTGCAGTATTTATAGCCAGCAAATGGCAACATCTCCTGGCGATGGTCTCGGCGGTCCCAGATATATCTGGGGGGGTCATTCCTATCAGGGGGCGCCCCTTGGTAGACGCTCCCATTTTTGTCTTTTAGTGGGGAAGGTTGAAACTGGTATAGAACCTTCTGTTTTTGGGGGAAAACCAGTTTCAAATTATTATAATTAATAAAACATTTCCTTTATATTAAAAAATATTTTGTATATTTTTATTTTTGTAAAAATACTTTTGTAGAAATGTAATGGTTAAGAAAAATATTTCTTGATCACTAATCATGTTTAATGATTTGTTTATTCATACCTTAAGTGATTTACGTCGAAATAGAAATTTACGATTAATAACACGTAAACGTTTATTATTATCATAGAAGTTTTTACATTTTGTCATCTTCAAAATGTAGATGAGTCGAAAAATATAAATAACGTTTTTAGGCATTATTTGTATTAACATCTTACTTCTTATCAACTAACTCAATTGGCTCCACTGCGTTCAATTCACTAGATTCTACAACGTTCTTATCGACAACCTCGTTGTTTTCAATACTCTTATATCTCTCCATTTTAACAAGGGAGATGGCGTTAACGCACTTAGTGATGGGATTACTAGCTTCCTCTCTAACTAATACTTTTTCCGGAGTCCTACTTGTTGTAAGCTCTTTTAAAAGCCCAAACATTTCTGCCATTCTATCGTTGATCTCCTCTCTTTTCTTAAAGATGGCTCTTTCTAACCTTTCCATTCTTTCCGTATGTGCCCCCATGTAGCCTTGTACTCGGGCTTCAAAACTGGGTTCAAGTGTTTGGTTTTGGGGGTCCGGATAGGCACGTTTTTGAAAAGTGAAAGAATTTTGCCTTGGTGACTCGTTAAGGTATTGTGAACGTGGGTTTGAAGAATCCACCTTGGCATATGCTTGAGTAACGTACATTGAGCTTGTTTTAGGTGTCGTTCTTGGCCCTTTTAGCAGGTAGCTAATATGATCTTCAAGCTCAAGAAGTCGTCGGTCGGGTGTTTTTGGTGTATTTTGAGGTAAAGAAATCGCCTTGACCGGTTTAGCGAAGTCTCTTGGATCATTCCAACCCCCATAGTCGAAAAGAGCGAGATTCTCTATGATTTCCTAAGATTCTTCAGCGTTCTTATCATGAAGCTTGCCGCCGCCGGCGCGGTCAATCTCACACTTAAGAAGAAAAAAGACATGATCATAAAAAATTTGGATTTTGAGCCAAATATCAATGCCATGATAAGGGACTTTTTGAAGTAAGTCCTTGAAACGAGTCCATGCTTCGAAAAGAGATTCACCTTGATGTTGTTGGAACATCAAGATGTCATTTCGGAGTTTAGCAGTTCTTCCGGTGGAAAGAATTGAGCAAGGAAACGGGTAGTGAGAACCTCCCAAGTGGAGATGGATCTCGTGGGAAGACGTTCAAGCCAATTACTAGCTTGATCGCGAAGGAAAAATTAAAATAAACGCAGGCATGTTCTTTCCCTATTTTTAACATTAAGGTCAAGAGAGTCTACAATTTTCAACATCCGTGGAATGAGCATCCGTTTTGCACCAACCGGATGGTTTCAGATCAGAGAAGTACCACATTGTTCCTATCGGGGAGCACAATGGTGTTTCGATAGCCTTTGTGGCTAGGTCAAGAATAATCTGTTAAAGTACGGGGTGGATTTCCGTTTTCCATGGTGTTTAACGAAAAAGTAGGTTTTATAAAACAAAAGGAACGAAGAAAAAGATAGACTACGAGAAAGCCAAGAAAATAAAAATCTCACTTAATAGGAATCTTATGAGTAGACCTAAGCTAAATAGAATTCAAAACCTAGTCTATTCCTCGGCAGCGGCGCCAAAAACTTGATGTGCGTGGATTATGACACATAAGTTTTACAATCCCCTAGGCAGTGTACCTAATCGTTGTAGTGTAGTATAGGCAAGACTCGGAGGTTGTTATCGTTCTCTAGGGGAATATTTTGGGTAGGCTCGAATCGAATGTCACTAAGGTCTAAGGGTAGAGAGAAGAATATTTTTGTATTTTTATATTTTTTTGAAAGCAAGTAAAATCTCGGGTTTTGAAGGAGGTTTGATTTAAACTAATTAACTACTAATCTAATTTTAATCTAATCTAACTATGTGGAAACTCGTATAGGTAAACAAACGTGCTTACTTAATCATGCACTACTCTTTAGATTGCTCTTCCTAATCCTATTGCCCGTCACCCTTGCGATGTAATGTGTAAGTATTTCCTAATTCAAAAGCGAATTACACGAACCCACTTTCTGTGCAATATTTTGTTAAGACAACGCACAAGTAAGGTAGTATGAAGACTATTACAAGGCTCCTAAGAGTATATTACACGCGTTCAAACACTTAAAAGGTGATCAACCTTTTTGGGCAATGTAGTATGAAGACTATTGTGAAGGTATCCTTTCTACACAAACACGTTTCCCTAGACGTCTTCCCAAGCAATAAAGAAGCTAATTTTCTAGAGCCTATGTGCACATCACCAACAAAAAGCAATAGTAAAAGGAATCACAAACTAAGTTTCATGCAATCATAAGCAAACACTAATAAATTTAGCCTAACATGTTAATTGAAAGTGAAGAACAATTAATCAAACAATACGTAGACATATCAAAAGATTAAAGGGATAAAAAGAAATTCACTTTAATTAAACATGAAGTAATGGTGGATACAATAGGGTTATAAAACCCTAAAAACATCTGCAAATATGCACCAAGTCATTTCCTAAGTATTACCTACGAATTCCACACTTAAACCCTAAAAACTAAGGCTGTATATATAGGCTAATAGTCGCGACGGCGTCGCTTGTTAATTGTGATATCGTCAACCCGCTAAATCTTCTATGGGCTTCTTTAAGTCGGCTACTTCAAACGCCTTCACTAGAATCTTTGATGCCATTGCTTGAGCCTTCTGACGCCATCACAAGGAATTATGACGCCGTCTCCATGCACTATATGCCCTCTTGATATCAAATTTCGTGTAGAGTTGAATTCTTATCCGTTTCTTCCAAAATTAAGTCCAAGTCACGTGTATTTTCTCCAAATGCCATCCAAGTGCTAATAACACAAAAAAATGATTAAGCACGTATTTTGGGAATTTTTGCATGATTTAGGGTGTTAAATGGCTCTGAAAAAGTGTATAAAATGACACCTCGTTATAAATACCAAAATAATTTTCTATATTTAGACACACTTTCAACCATTATCTTTATATACACACATTAACTTCTTAAATCATACAAATTAATTCTGATCAAAAATATTTATGATGATTTAGAAGACAAGGTTAATAGTTTAACCTTTGAGTTTTTAAAAGACGCCGCTTTGCTTATTTATGCTTCCACTTCTATAATCCTAAAACTCCCTTACGAAAGCTGGTAGATAGATATTGTTACGATGCTCATGATCGTTTAGTGGCGGATTACTTCGTTGAAAACTCAATGTACGGCAAAAAATAATCCGTAAGCGGTTCCAAATGAGCCGAAATATATTTACACGCATTGTTCAAGAATTAAATAATAATATGTCATATTTCAACAAGGTATTGATTACATGGGAAAAGTTGGCACTTCCCCGTTGATGAAGCATACCTCTGAAATTCGTCAACTAGCATACAATGTTGTTCCTAATCAACTAGACGAATAATTGCAAATTGGTGATAAAACTTCACGTTATTGTCTTGACGCTTTCTGTAAGGGGGTTATGTTGGGTTAGTTTAGTGCCTTTCAGTCTCTAAAGAGATTTGAAGATAAAATAACCTAAGTTAAGATAGTCTTGCTGAAGATAGTTCAACACCAACTCTTTCAGAGTTCTTTGAATACCAAAGATATCTTCCCTTCAGCATCTATGGCGGTTCAGCTTTTGAAGTACAATATCAAAAAGAAAGAGTTTCAGTTCAGCGTGGTTGGCAATGCCACAATGAATGATGTCGATCTCCTCTGGAAGCTCAACAAAGAGTTATGCAGATATGTACTTATTGTAGATTAATGCATCTTCAACCATGGTTGCTACTGCTCAACGCAATCACAAATACAATGTTGTACAGGTATGCCTAAACTTCTCATTTTTAGCATGCCAACCATTATCCTGATATACATTAGTTAGGAGAAATTTGTAAAGAAATGTATATAAGTTCAATTTCCGACCAAAAAACAAGTGAATGTTAACTTTGTGAGAAACAAAATGTGATTAACTAATTGCTATCTATAGCTAAATAATGCTTGACTTTTGCAAGTAATGACGGAAAATTAGGAAGAATAGGATGGAGATGAAAATAGACCAAGTACAAGAGTTCTCCACTTGCTAAAATGAACAAAAAACAAAACCGTTAGCGTGGAAACAAGTTGTAACACAAGAAGAAGATGCAAAAAATGTCTTATGCATCAATTGTTAGTATTTTTCCTTATTACTACTTACGATGTATATTAGCTTGAAATATGTTATTTTTAGCCTTTCAAACATATATTTAAATGAATTTTCTACTTAAATTAAAACTGACCAAATGGGTTGAAATATGAAACAGGTCTTGTTGCATAGTGGCTACGATTGGGTTCAAAGAAAAAAGGGTTATTCTTTCCAGGCAATTTGTTTGGTACATAAGGATAGCATTTACAAAAGCAATGACCATGTGTGCCTTGTTTTAAAACTTCTATTTTGAATATGGATAACGCGCGTGCTGTTTAGAATTGAAAAGACTCTTTACCTGTTGTAAAGTGAAAAAGCAGTTTGCAATATGGATGTTGGTTGATGTGAATGATTAGTTGATAATAATTTGTTAACAAGCATAAGATTTACTTATTCCAAACAGCTTACATGATTGTTATTGATTGGAAAATAGTTTTGCCCCGTGTTACCGTGACACCAACTAACGGCTGAGTATTGTGAATGAGGCATAGAGAGACTTACCCTTTTGGATTCAGCAGGGGTGTCTGGGTACCGCTTAAGTACTGTTGTAGCAGTATCCAAACAGGCCTGATACGTCTACGAATATTCTGAATGTAAATGCAAACATAAGGTACACAAGAATGATTCTTTATGATAAGTTGAATAAGGGGGTGTTTGTTTCGTATTTAAATTAAAGTTTTGGTTTTTTGCAGGTCTAAAACTCCTATTAATCACTTAGTTAATGGTAGCAGGAAAAAAGTTGCCTTGCACTTTATGTTTCGTGCTTTGGTATATGCAATACAATTTTTGTTTTAGGGTCTTATTTTTGCAAGACACATATTTGAGTCTACTCATCCAAAAAAATTTGTTGTTTGAGTTTTTGAAGGTGTTTCTGACTAATAGGGTGTTGTATTTGGTTATTGTTTTGTTGATGAAGGCAACTGGAAGTCATAGTTTCAGCTTGCTATGAATCTCATCAGAAATGTTTAATGCTTCTTTGGTGACCGTAAAGTCACCGGCTAAATTGCCGAGTATCAGATCCGGACGCGGCTGTTGCAATGTGTCACACCTCCAAATTCTCTGCAGCAGAAGACTAGATTTGGGATTATGACTTCATGGCGTGAAGAGGACTTAATACGAGAGATAGACCTCTACATGCCATTATACCAATGCAGACTCCATATATATCCCGTAACACCGGACACCTGAGAAAAACATTGCTAAAGTGTCAACATAAAGTTGGTGAGTTCATAGGTTTTGTTGTTTGATAATAGTGATGAACCACAAGATTTATAACCATGGTATGAAATATAGCAATCTTATATATCATAATTAAAAGTGTTTACTATTGTCTAAGCTCATGACACCGAAGCGTTAACATGTATCATCATAGATTAGCCCGTGCAAATGTTCAACCCGCAACATCCGTATCTGACTCAAATGAAACTGTGTTTGCTTGACTAATGTCAGTCCAAGACAAACAGGGATTGTCAATCCCGATAGATCTATCCATAACATTCGCGCTCCCTCAACCGGTCATCCGATCAAGAAATTGACAGTTCATGATAAATTGGGCAATATAGCAAATTGGGTTGAATAGGGACTTAGACCCAATAGTAAATTATTAAATGTACTTGTATTCAACTGTTAAAAATAAGCAATGTTCTCACCCCAAAAGATGATTTAAAACAGTAAAGTGGGGGCTATGAAAACTCACCTTGTCGATCAATCGTCTGGAACTGATAATGGATCAATGTACGTCAAATAGTGACTCAGTCAAACACCTAAGTAATTATGAGAATCCTGAGTTTATATTCTGAACTTAATGTATATAATGAATTATGCAAATGATCAAAAAGGCATGGTCGTTTATGTGGTATTATTTTATGTTTCCAAAATGTTGATTAAACCGTTGACTTTAGGGACGAATTTACAATTAGAAGTACCTATACAGGGATTTATATTTTTACGCGTTGAACGTATATTTACAAGTCCATGTGATTTATATCTAAGGAAAATATAAACATTACTTGTAAGTTACTAAGTTTATGTATCCTTCTTATCGCGTTTATTTATTTACATCGCAGATGTTAATTAATTTGTGCAATTATCAGATTTATATGCGGTTCGCTCGACTCGTTTAAATTTCTTATCGAAAATATTTTTAATCCCTTGACTTGCCAATTAATAATATATAACATATGCAGCCTTTATAATTTAAATTCTTTTACTCTTATAGCTTTTCATGTTTAAAACCCTAATGAGCTTTAAAAATGTTTTTAGCGTTATATAAGTTTTATAAACCGTGTTAAATTTATTTACCCGTTTATGACTTGGTTTCGTTGTTACCCACTTCTAAGTCAATCAAAAAGTGTCATTAAAAATTTTCTAATCATCGAAATAATCATTTTGCTCGATAAAGAATTTCTTAACTCTTTCGGATTTTGCTACCTGAAGCCCGTACCATATGTATGTTCCCATACTTCTTTTAAGTCTAAGGATTTACATGTAACTTTCATGCAAGTTGCTAAAATATCCCATATATATCTTTATATTATAATACCCACATGGCTTATTATTTCCCTTCCTTTTCTGATCTTTGTGTCGACCCAAGCAGTGGACTCAGAACAACTATTGTGGTGTCTTTTTCTTTCACCCATGCTCCCATATTTATTTATATCTAGGTTTCCTTCTGGTTAATTCGCATGGTTCTACTTCTACAGGGTTAGTCACGGAATAAGTAAAGGTTAAAACTACAAATGTGGTGGTGTCTTTCGCAGCTAAAAGGCCATGACAGCGGCAACAGCTTACTGTGAAACCCATGGTTTCACAGTGGCAGCAGCCCCACTGCATCGTGTTTGAGTCCAAGTAAGGTACGCCTCGTGGTGTCGGGTATTTAGGAGGTCTTAATACAACCAACGAACACACCTTTGTTTGGTTTATTTAGGGTTTGCGACGCACCAACAGTGAGCATATGGCTCGCCATGGTTCGTCTTGACGCCCACTATACACGTCGAGGTCGCAACCTAATATGTTTTACAATGATTCATGAGTAATCCCAACATTTATTAGTCCCTTGTGAGCCAACATTGTATGTTACGTACATGTTTAAGGTTCTTGTAATTTCCTTTGGTTCGTTACTAGTTCTCATGAACGACATGGGTTACATTAATTTCTCTACATATCGATATTCCATGCATGTGGTGTTAAGGGGTTTAGCTTACGTATGAACACAGTGACCATGCATGGGTTGAACCATGCGTGTTGTGCACTTATCGCACACACAAGCCGGGGTTTGTTAAACTACGAAGCAAATCTTTTACTAATGATAGGCATTAACTATGAAGTCGACTTACCGAGGTCTAGGTTTGCCGAAAGATGGTGAGAAAGAAAAGATGGTGGTAAGGTGCTCAAACTACACTTGGCTGCTACTCCTTTTAAGCCGACGTCCATTTAGCTCTTGCAACCCAACGAAATCCGAATTTTTACCGAATAGATTACTTCTTGTTTTACAAATTTTTTTTTAGTGGAGTGCCCTAAAAGAGGGCATGCAAAGTATCCACGTATACTCCAAGTTATTGCATTAGTTACTGAAAAATGTTGCACAGAATGACCTATACTACTATTGAGCCATAGCAATAATTCTAATATTGTAGTCATCATTTTTTTCCTTTCATAAGACTATTTAGGGAATCTCTACTATGCCTATTCTCTCCATTTGAAATTGTATCAGCTATTTTGAAACGTAATATGTGATAAGAGTTTCGAGGAGATAAGTAGGGTAGGGTAGTGTGTAAGGGTTTGGAATGATGAATGTTTTGCCATTATTGTATATTGGTTTTTATACGTATCCATATGCATATATCTGATGTTGGAGTTTGAATGTATTTATATACCTATGGTTTATTTTATCTTGATGAATTCAATTTAAAAGTTGTCATTGTTATTAATTTGGATGTAGGCGGTTTTATAAAGTGCTACAAGTAATTTGTCTCGTTCACAAATGTGAAATAAGTATGGTTTTTTTTATCGTTACCCGTTCTAAAATATCCTTTTAGACACAGCGTAATAACGTTGATATCCGCGTGCAAATTAAACTTTCCATAACAAAAAGTAATGCATGACGATCATAAAATGACTTCTTGTTGAAATTAAAGGTAAACTTGCAAACTTGCAGTACATGACTTTTACTTAACGCAATAAGAATCAAAATTTTCTTACGAGTTGTCACAGCCTCCCCAGGTTAGAAGATTTCGCCCACGAAATCAAGACGTCATAGGAGCTGGTGGATTTACGAATAAGTGAGGGTACTTGCTCTTGAATTGGTCCTCACGTTCCCACGTGTATTCTGGACCTCTTCGTGCATTCCAACGGACTTTAATGATAGGTATACGGCTTCGTTTGAGTTGTTTGACCTCACAGCCCATAATTTCTACGGGTTCTTCAACGAAGTTGAGTTTGACGTCGAGTTGGATTTCTTCCAAAGGAATAACGAGAGTGTCATCGGACAAAAAATTCTTTAGGTTGCAAACGTGAAACACATTGTGTACTCGACTAAGTTCTTGAGGCAATTCCAAACGGTAAGCTACTAGACCAATCCTTTCTATGATTCGAAAGGGTCCAATATAACGAGGGTTCAACTTTCCACGTTTCCCAAATCGCATTATGCCCTTCCAGGGTGCGACCTTGAGCATAACCTTATCTCCGACTTCAAATTCAAGGGGCCTACGCCTCTTGTCAACATAGCTCTTTTGTCGATCACGTGCAACTTGCATGCGATCTTTAATCTTGAAAATCTTTTCCGTAGTCTCGTGAATAATCTATGGTCCGGTAAGTTGTGCTTCTCCAACTTCAGCCCAACAAACAGGAGAACGACACTTCCTACCATAAAGTGCTTCGAACGGTGCAGCTTTAATGCTCGTGTGATAACTCTTATTGTACGAAAATTTTACTAGGGGTAAATGCCTATCCCAACCATTTTCGAAGTCAATTACGCAAGCTCTTAGCATGTCCTCTAATGTTTGAATGGTCCTCTCACTCTGACCATCGGTCTGAGGATGGTAAGCAGTACTCAAGTCTAACTGCGTACCTAATGCTTTATGCAAAGATTGCCAAACTCTCGAAGTGAAATAGCTATCACGATCGGAGATAATTGACACTGGTATTCCATGTCTTGCTACTATCTCCTTCATGTACAGACTTGTCAATTTTTTTGTCGAATATGTCTCTCTCATTGGCAAAAAGTGCGCAAACTTGGTAAGACGATCAACAATGACCCAAATCGAATCAAATCCAGCTGTCATTTTGGGTAGTTTGGTGATGAAATCCATTATTATCTTCTCTTACTTCCATTCTGGTATATTGAGTTGGACCAATAAACCAGAGGGCCTCTAATGTTCAGCCTTGATCTTGGCACAAGTCAGGCATTTATTAACATATATGGCGATGCCAGCCTTTATGTTTGGCCACCAATATAACATTTTCATGTCATGGTACATCTTGTTGGATCCTAGATGAATAGAATAATTTGACTTATGCGACTCGTGCATAATCAAGGATCTTGTGTCACCGTAACATGGTAACCAACTCCTATTATCCAAACATAATGTTCCATCAGCGCGGGCTTCTAATTTCTTTAGCATGCCTTCAATATCTTCTGCTTTAATGTTTTCAACCTTAACTGCTTCTTTTTGAGCCTCAAGGATTCATGATGGAAGGTCCAAGCCAATGGTCATAACCAAGGCTCTTACTCGCAATGGTTTTATTCTTTCCTTTCGACTTAAGGCATCTGGTACTACATTCGCTTTCCCCAGGTGATAACGAATTTCGCAATCGTAATCACTTAGGAGCTCTATCCATCGGCGCTGCCTCATATTGAGGTCCTTTTGGTCTAGGATATGTTGTAGACTCTTGTGGTCGGTAAATACTACACACTCGTGCCATATAAATAGTGTCTCCAGATCTTCAGGGCGAACACTACTGCTCCTAACTCTAGATTATGAGTAGTGTAGTTCTTCTCGTGAATTTTCAGTTGCCTAGAAGCATATGCAATAACCTTCATTCTCTACATTAGTACCGCACCTAACCCTTTTATGGATGCATCACAGTACACCACAAAATCTTCACTGCCTTCTGGCAGTGCTAAAATAGATGCAACACATAGTTTTTGCTTTAATAGCTGGAAAGCTTCTTCCTGTTCTTCACCCCAATCGAACTTCTAGTTCTTCTGCGTAAGCTCAGTCATAGGCTTAGCTATTTTGGAGAATCCTTCGATGAATCTCCTATAGTAGCCTACAAGACCTAAGAACCGGCGAATCTCCGAAGGAGTGGTTGGAGATGTCCAATTCTGAACTGCTTCAATCTTAGCTGGGTCTACGTGAATACCACTGCTATCAATCACGTGATCGAGGAATTTTACCGTACTGATCTAAAATTCACACTTGGAAAATTTAGCATACAAGTTCTTCTTCTTCACAACTTCAGAATATTTTTCAGGAGGTTCATTCGTGTACTTTCTCATTGCGGGGAAGTATATGAGAATACATCGTTGAACACAATCAAACAAATCTTGTCCAAGTAAGGGTATGCATACACGTTCATGAGGTCCATGAAGCACCGCATGAGCGATGGTCAACCCAAAAGGTCATAACTTGGCACTCATAGTGTCCTTATCATGTTCTGAAAGCATCTTATGGGGTATCTTCCTTCTCTAACACTTATTGAGACCACACCGACCTTAAGTCGATTTTTGAGTAGATGCTGGATCCTTACAACTGATCAAATAAGTCATCGATCCTTGGTAAGGGATAACAATTTTTCACTGTAAGTTTGTTCAACTCACGATAATCAAAACACATTCGTAAAGATCCATCCTTCTTTTTGACAAATAAGATTAGTGCTCCCCACGGAGAGGAACTTGGTCTTATAAAACCTCTGTCAAAAAGTTCTTTTAGCTGTTCAGCTAGTTCTTTCATCTCTGTAGGCGCAAGACGATAGGGTGCACGTACAACATGTGCAACTCCGGGTATTAGCTCATTGTGAAATTCTACTTGGCGTGTCGGGGGTAATCCTGGCAAATCTTCAGGAAATACTTCCGGAAAGTTTCTGACAACAGGCACATCTTCAATTCGCCTCTCTGGGATTTTGGTTTTGTCTTCCTTCATCATTTGAATCAAGAACACTTGACATCCATGGTCGATGTACTTCTGCGTCCTGATGCTAGTGATGACTTCTAATCTCGATTCCTTTATAAACTTTGCTTTCATCCGCCTTGTTGATTCGCATATCATTTCCATATGGAACGCGAATGTACTTCTCATAACACACAACTTCCACACGATGTTCGGCCATCCAATCCATTCCGACGATGACGTCAAAACTTCCTAATTCTATAAGGAGTAAGTTGATTTTGAATAGGTGATTTTGCAAGTTAAGAGTACACCTTCTTAAAATAGTACTTATGGTTAGTGACTAGCCGTCGTATAGATCTACACTATAATTAGTATCCTAGGCTGTAGGAGGATTGCCCAAAAATTTACTGAAAGTATAAGACACAAAGCTTCTATCCGCACCAGTGTCAAATAGTACTGAAGCATAGACATTATTGATCAGGAACATACCATTCACCACGTTGTTATCTTTCACCACAGCTTTAGCACATTGGCTATATACTCTGTCAGGTGCTCTGCGTCCTCCTTGAGTACTGGTTGATGCTTGGTTACTTCCCTTAGGGTTCCCTTGATTCCACCTCTGATTGTTCTGAGGGTTTTGCGGGTTGCCTCGAATTTGATTCCACCTCCTGATTCCTCCATAGTTCGGACACTTGTTCTTGTAATGTCCTTTTTCGCCACATCCGAAACAAGTGACATCACTTCCCTGTCCTCCTTGGCTTCCTGGTCCTCTTTGGTTTGCGGGACGAGGTGGAGCGCGGCAGTCTTTGGCCTTATGTCCTGCCTTTCCACAGTTGTAACAAGCAGGAGGGCATGCGTCAGTGTGGTGTCGTCCACACTTTCCGCAGTGAGGTAACTTGCCAGCATAAGAACCTTGTCCGGCTGTAAACACCCTTGCTGCCTCTGGGCGTTTGTTCGGGTTGAGGTTGCTAGTGTTGTTGGGGTTGTGGTTGTAGTGGTTTCCGTTCCATTTCCGCTTGTCACCCGAGTTTTCTCCTAACTCTTGGACCACTTGGTACATCAAACCTTGAGCCATTTCAATCGCTTCATGCAAATCTACTGGTTTGGACGAGGTTACGTTACCCTTGATGTTCAAAGGTAGACCTTCAATGTAACGTTCCAACAACCGGTCGGCGTTGGGTACCATTTCAGGGCATAAGAGGATGAGTTCTTGGAAACGTTGATTGTAGGCGGTAAGGTTTGTGCCTTTCACTTTTAAATTCCACAGTTCGTTTTCCATTTGTTTGACTTCATTGCGAGGGCAGTACTTTCGGATGAACATAGCCTTGAAATCACTCCAAGGTGTTGCATGAGCGGTATCGAGAGTAACAGAATGAACATACATGTTCCACCAAGTTAAAGCACTATCTAGTAGTGTGCTAGAAGCAAACTTAACTCTGTCACCTTCTGCAATGTTGCTTATCCTAAATTGAGATTCTAGTTTCTCAAACCATCGGGTTAAGCCTACAGCACCTTCAGTACCACGGAAGTTTTCATGCATGACTGCATGGAATTCCTGGTAGTTGCATGCCTTATTCTAGGAAGAGTTGGATCCTAGGTTGTTATCTTCTTGAGTGCTTGCAGCATGAGTCACAGCGGCAGTTGCGAGTGCTTCAGCAACTCTTGTGGCAATGAGCTGGTTGAGCATCTGAGTGTCAATGCCACTGTTGATATCCATATTGTTTCGGTTGGTCGAACAGTTGACTGGAGGGTTCTGGTTGACAATTGGGCGTCGTCCGGGTGCCATTCTCTATAAGAGGGACAATGAAAATGACAGTTATGACATGCATGAAAGTTATTTGCGTAAATATAATCACGTTACTACAAATGGCATGTCTTTTGAAATCAATATTGTTATTATTCGCAAACACGATGTTTATTTCAAAGAGTACGGGGATACAAGAGTTCACTAGCCATGACAAACCCATAGCTTAGTGGTTATACAAAGACATAAATAAAACTAGTTGTTGTTATGGTAGATTTGCTGGACCACTTCCTCGAGTGCCTCATTCCTCTTCTATCGTGCTTCTTCCTGAGCATTAATAGCACGATCCTCCGCATCCTCACATATTTGTCGAAGTTGAGCAATCAGTTCGTCCATAGATAGCGCCTACAACGAACATTCCTCAACTCGGAGCTTTACATTCCACAATGTCATGAAGGCTTCTAACTCCTCTAAACAGGAATTTGGGTAATGGTCCATGTCTTTGAGAATGGTATGCAACTGTCCTCTAAGGTACGTCGTACATACGGTCAAGGCTGTCTCAGGTACAAGCACCGAATTCTGACCAGATTCCGTCCCGTAAGCAGTTAGAGCTTGTTCTCTCTGGGTAGGGTCCGTTTCATTAATCATCCGTTGATAAGCAGCCATCGTGAATGGGGTTGAAGGTACTGGCTTATTTCTAATAAGCCAGAGCTGTTGATTAAGCTCAATTGAGCCTTAGCTTCTGTTAAGCTGAAGCCATTTGTAAGTTTTCTATTTACTTTCTTGTCCTTTAATTTTTAGCTTAAAATTTGCTTAAATAACTTAGAATTGCTTATTTGCTTATTAATTGTGCTTATCTGTTTTCTAGCTGCTTCCTTGAGTTTAATAATGTTAATTAGTGCTTATTCATCATCTGTTTTAGCTTAAATATCCTAGATCATAGTAGTTTCAATTTCTGTCTAAAAACTTCATGAAAACCAAAAATATAAGTAGCATTAGTTGTAGATCTTAGATTTTGGCTTATTTAGTTGTTTAATCATGTTTATTAAGTTTGATTTAAGCTGTTTGAAGTCTGGTATCAAGGTTTAGTTTGTTAGATTTTAATTTCATAAGCTATTTTAAAATCTGTCATAGGTTAAGGAGTGTTTGGATTTAACTAGTTTGACCTTTAAAAGTCAAAGTAGATTGTGCAAATTGTTTAAGTCAGTTTTGTTTTAACTTTAGACTAGTAGTAATTCAGTTTTAAAGTTAATTTCTAAAAAAATAAAAAATTAGAGCTTAATATGTATGTTTCTGCACCAGGGGAGGTTTTGCCTTAAGTTTTGATTGCTTAAAATTGAATCAAGCTTTTTAGGTTTGGTTTGTGCTTGTAGATTGCTCAAACACACTCAATAGGAGTGAGTTGTGTAGGATTTACCTTCAAGGTAACATGCACATTGGTTTTGTGGCTTTGCCATTTGAACCAGCAGTACTAACAGCAATTAGTACTGTTTGTTTTCTCTTTGCCATTTAAGCTAGTTTAAATAGTTCTTTTAAACCTTTAAATTTAAGTAGGTAGTAGTTTTCATATAAGTTAATATAGATTTAGTCTTGCTTTTCATAAAATAGCTCATTTTCTTAAGTAAACCTAGCTTAAAAGTTCATCAAAAATCCAAAAAGACCAAAAACAGTAGTAGTAATAGTTTTAGCTTTTAAGTTTTGAATTTCAGCTTTTAGTATAAGTTTTTATGATCTATTTTAGTAGCTTAAATGTTGTTTGATAAGTCCTCAAAGGTTTAGCTTCTGTCTTGCTTTATTAAGCATTTGAGCTTTGCTTAATTTTAAGTTTTTTGAGTTTTCTCCTTAGTTTTCAGTGTTTAGCTTAAAATTT
Source organism: Tanacetum coccineum (assembly GCA_026074375.1). NCBI lineage: Eukaryota > Viridiplantae > Streptophyta > Magnoliopsida > Asterales > Asteraceae > Tanacetum > Tanacetum coccineum. The sequence continues at coordinate 65,943 of BQNB010001395.1, read as the reverse complement.
AGATAGCTTAAAGAGTTTTCAGTTAAGTTTTCTTGTCAATTTTAGCTTAAGTACTTCATAAGCTTCTTAGAACACTTTTTGCTTTTTCATTTGAGCTTAAAATGAGCTTTGTGCATACATTTTAGTAAAAATAAGCAATTCCAAGGGCAAAAGCCCACTTACTGATACAGCTTTTTGATTAGCTCTTTTTGAGCTTAATATTGATTTTCAGCTTGTGTTTTCTTTATTAAAAGTGCTTAAAAAAGTGTCTTCTTTAAGTTTTAGTAATTAGTTTTTGAAAATAAGCAAAAATTAAAAAATTAGCAAAAAGTGGGTTGCCAGACCTCGAACCCACGACCTCTCTCTTATAAACCATACGTTTTACCAAGTGTGCTACAATAGCTCATCCGTTGAGCTATTGATGCACATTTGTTTTATACACGTTTTCTTTTCCTTCTCTTAAATATAAGCCGTAGCTTATTAATAAGCTTTTTGAGCTTATTAGATAAGCTGGGATCTTGGTTCTATTTTTCTTATCTTCTTTGTTACTAGTTAGACTTTTCCTGATTTTTTGGTAATTTTTCATTAAGTAGATTAATTTTTATCATTTTTCTCAATTTTTAGGACTTAATTTGCTATTTTTTAGGATTTAATTAGATTAAAATAGTTTTTAATTCATAATAAATTCAAAAATAATCAAAAAAATATTTTTCTTTTTCCTAAAATTTTCTCTTGTCCTACTTTAGGTTTAGAAATTTAGTTTGCATTTTCAGGGGTTATTTTTAGTGTGTTTGCTTAATTGTCGCGTTTTATTTGTTTCCCGTTAATTGTTAAGTGTTTAATTGCTTTTAATTGTTCATTTTAATTGTTGCTTAATTTAGTAGTTATAGATAATCAAAAAATATCTTTTCTCTTATTCAAATCATAATCCGAGCTAAAACGTGGTTTCAATTTCACAAGTCGTTGGGGAAACGACACGGGTGATCATTCTTCCCAGTTAAATATACGTATTATATTATATATATATATATATATATCTTTTAGAGTGAGCTTTTCTTAAGGGAGACTTTAGGAAAGTTCTTAATTACTCTTTTGGAATATTTTATTGTATATTTTATTGTGTATCAGTTTCCTTCTGGTTAATTCGCATGGTTCTACTTCTATAGGGTTAGTCACAGAATAAGTAAAGGTCGAAACTACAAATGTAGTGGTGTCTTTCGCAGCTAAAAGGCCATGACATCGGCAACAGCTCACTGTGAAACCCACAGTTTCACAGTGGCAGCAGCCCCACTGCGTCGTGTTTGAGTCCAAGTAAGGTACGACTCGTGGTGTCGGGTATTTAGGAGGTCTCAATACAACCAATGAACACACCTTTGTTTGGTTTATTTAGGGTTTGTGACACACCAACAGTGAGCATATGGCTCGCCATAGTTCGTCTTAACGCCCCTTATACATGTGGAGGTCGCAACCTAATATGTTTTACAACGATTCACGAGTAATCCCAACGTTTATTAGTCCCTTGTGAGCCAACATTGTATGTTACGTACATGTTTAAGGTTGTTGTAATTTCCTTTGGTTCGTTACTAGTTCTCATGAACGACGTGGGTTACGTTAATTTCTCTACATATCGATATTCCATGCATGTGGTGTTGAGGGGTTTAGCTCACGTATGAACACAGTGACCATGCATGGGTTAAACCATGCGTGTTGTGCACTTGTCGCACACACAAGCCGGGGTTTGTTAAACTACGAAGTAAATATTCTACTAATAATAGGCATTAACTATGAAGTCGACTTACCGAGGTCCAGGTTTTCCGAACGACGGTGAGAAAGAAAAGATGGTGGTAAGGTGCTCGAACTACTCTTGCTGCTACTTCTTTTAAGCCGACGTCCACTTATCTCTTGCACCCCAACGAAACCCAAATTCGAACCGAATAGATTACTTCTTGTTTTAAAAATTTTAGTAGTGCCTAAAAGAGTGCATGCAAAGTTCCTACTTATACTCAAAGTCTTTGCTTAGTTACTGAAATGTTGCACGAGGAATGGCCCTATACTACTATTGAACCATAGCAATAATTCTAATACTGTAGTCATCATTTTTCCTTTTATAAGACTATTTAGGGAATCTCTACTATGCCTATTCTCTCCATTTGAAATTGTATTAGTTATTTTGAAACGTAATATGTGATAAGAGTTTTCAAGGAGAGAAGGTGGGTAGGGTAGTGTGTAAGGGTTTGGAATGATGAATGTTTTGCCACTATTGTATATTGGTTTTTTATACGTATCCATATGCATATATCTGATGTTGGAGTTTGAATGTATTTATATACCTATGGTTTATTTTATCTTGATGAATTCAATTTAAAAGTTGTCATTGTTATTAATTTGGATGTAGGCGGTTTTATAAAGTGCTACAAGTAATTGGTCTCGTTCATAAATGTCAAATAAGTATGGTTTTTTTTCTTTTTATCGTTACCCGTTCTAAAATATACTTTTAGACACAGCGTAATAACGGTGATATAGCGTGCAAATTAAACTTTCCATGACAAAAAGTAATGCATGACGATCATAAAATGACTTCTCGTTGAAATTAACGGTAAACTTGCAGTACATGACTTTTACTTAACGCAACGAGAATCAAAATTTTCTTACAGGGTGCCACACATTTTGTCCAAAAAATTACCACCCGCGGCGGAATTCAACGAATCTTGATCATTAGAGTTCAAAGAAATGTAGAAAGTATCGAGTTGATGTAATTCCAAGAAACATGATGTGGGCATGCACGAAGGAGATCCTTGAATCGGTCCTATGCCTCACTAAA